>PVHP010019677.1:0-31550 GCA_004024765.1 Zapus hudsonius
CAGCCTATTCATGGCCGCAGACTATGTTTCATGCCAATGGTCTGTTTACTCCAGTTATCGCAAATCAGCTTCCCCTGGCAGCTTGTGCATTGCCCTCCAGCCCTACACTAACTGCCATCTGGGGGTTGGTTACCATTCCAGACCTCGCTGGGACTCTCGATGAAGATCGATGGCATTCTGCGATTTCCCAGCCCAAGACTTTTGAGTCTATAAGCAGATGTTCTTTCCTCGAAGAAGACTTGAGAGTGAGTTGCTCCTTCTTAGGCTTTTACTTGCTCCTTGTGGTAACTACTCTTCAAGATGGCCCTCAAGGATTCCTGCTTCCTGGTACTCAGGTCCTTGTTGCAACCTCCTATATTGTGCCAGGATTCATCCATGTGACCAACAACAGCCAAAGGATCGTTTGTGGCTTCTGTTTGTAGGTCCTTAAAGGCATCTGTGCTCCGTCTTGCTCTCTCGGATTGCAGGCTTGGGAAAGGCCAGTTGCTATGGTGTAGGGACACTTAAGCAGCTCTTTCGAGATGTCAGTATGGTGAGGAACCAAGGCCTCCCTCCAACAGCCATGTGAGTGAACTGCCTTGGAATCAGACCCTTCAGCCCCAGTTTATCCCTCCCGTCTCCACAGCCCTGTGGACACCTCGAGAGTCACCTTATGCAAAAGCCTGAGCAAATCCACTCAAAGAAATTATTTCTAAATTCCTGACTCACGGGAACTGTGTTCCGTAATAAATGTTTATTGTCGGGAGCTTCTAGGTTTGGGGTCATTCATCAAGCAGTAAGAGACATTTAATACATGGAGCTGACATTTCTTTCCATTTTCTTTTGTGTGTTTCATCTTTGTGTGGTTAGTATGCACGTGTGTGAGTGCAGGTGTAATGTGTGCCACAGCATGCACGTGGATGCCAGCGGGCAACCTTGGTGTTGGTACTTCTCTTCCATTTTGCTTGAGGCAAGATCTCTTGTTCTCCTCTGCATATGCCAGGCTAGCTGGCCCATGAGCTGCTGGGTATTCTCTTGTCTCTGCCCTCCTCTTGCTGTAGGCCTTCTGGGATTATAGACATGTACACTACCATGTCCAGCTTTATATAGATTCTGGGAATCCAAACTCAGGTCCTCACACTGTGTGTCAAGTGCTTCTCTCTCCAGCCCTTCTCTGTGTTTTCATACTTGACTGTGAGCTCTGTGAAGACAGGGTTGTGTCTGTTTCTCAGCTCATCCCTTAGCAAGGAGCCTGGCACTTGGTAGAAAATGGGAAGATATTTACAAGCTGACTGATTGCAGGGAGGAGAGTTTCGGGGCTTGTCAGTGGGGAGGGCATCCCTCAGGACTATGCCATTCTCTGCCTCCTGATCATTTTTGCCCAATATTTATGGTTTGGAAGTCACTGTGAGGTGGCTGGAGCAGACTCCCTTCTCTGCAGAAGTTTCTGAGAATCAGAAGCTATGGGCAGGAAGCAGATATTTTGCTGACTCCAGGAAGCAGTGACAGGCTATGTCCAGATGTCAGGGGATTCATCAATTCCAGTGAGTAGTTCCCCTCCTGCCTTGGGTGGTTGTTCCTGCCACATCCCTGGACTATCAGTGCCAGTTCTCTCAAGCACTCATGGCCAGCCCCAGCTCTGGGCAGGGCACATTCGCTTCTTGAGGGGTTCACAGACATAAAATATTCAACGCCAATGACTCCCCCCTCTCGTATTTCTTCATATTCAGAGTGGCCACTCAATTGATATGTAAATAAAGTACACCAACATCGAGCCGATCCCACGCTGCATTATTTAAGCTGCAAACCGATGTATCATCCGTCATGAGGCCCATTGGCGGGACCCTGCTGGGCGCCGGGCAATAAAGCCCACAAGAGCCTCATCAGAAGCAGCGGGTGGCCTAGTGGAAGTTCATTTATGCATGAAATATTCAGCCAGCAACAGTGCCAGCCTTAAACATCAGTAATTGGGGGGTTTCTATTGCTCCTAACTAGTGCCTCTAAATTATGGCAAAAGACTGGCCAATTTACAAATTACATATATTTGTCATGCTCTTGTACCTTGCCTGAGTTAACGGAAATGGCCCGTGTTGTGACTGTACACTCACCATGGTGTGCAGTGCTCAGCGGAGCTGGTGCCTCTGTGAAGCAGAACAGAATGAAGGCTCCCTCAGACAAGCAAGCTCTGTCTGCTGTTCACCTCTGTTTCCTGATTGGTGGCAATGTCCCCTTTCTGCACCCCTCACTGCCTTCTTGCATTGTTTGAGGCCCAGGGGCCACCCCCCACCCCAGCACCCCATGGGCCTCCCCATGTGTTTTGGTCAGCTTTCTAGTTGCTGCGCAGAAAAAACCCAAACAAAAGTGGCTTGTGGAGGAATGGGTTTATTTGGCTTACGAACTCAAGGGGAGACTCCATCCTGGCAGGGAAAATGATGGCATGAGCAGAGGGCTGGACATCATCTCTGCCACAGCACTGCAAACAGCGGCAGGAAGGTGTGCCAAACACTGGCAAGGGGAAGCTGGCTTATAACCCCCATAAGCCCACCCCCAACAACACAGCTTCATCGAGGTTGTAAAACCCAAACTGCCATCAGCTGAGGATCGATCTATCAGAACACATTCATTGGTTTGTGGGGGACACCTGGATCAAACCATGACACCATGAAACTTCCATATCTCCCCTCTTGGATTCTTGCCTAGCTCTTTGTAAGGCCAATTCCTCATTTAATGAACATTTACAATGAATCTTATCTACCCAGGCTCTGGGTGAGATGTTGGGGTACAACAGTGAGCAAAAAGAGAAATCACCCAGTCTTTAAGGAGCTCACAATTCCTTTGAGACTGCTAAATACCTATTAAGCGCTGCCTTCTGTTGGCTTTCCCTAAGACAGGCTCTGCGACAAGAATGTGGATACAAAGGAGTTGTTTGGGAGGTGACCCCAGCAAAGAGAGGTGACTGGGGACATGGGGCAGTGAGAAAAAGGAAGTTTCTACAGGATGTGTCATTGGGGCAAGCAACTGGGCCTTAGTCCCTTAAATCCCCCAAAAAGACAGCGTTAAATGCAGATGGGGGTTAGTCTACCAAGGCATGAAGGAGTGGGGGTATTTACCCAAACTTTGAAGAACACTGAAGAGAAGGCCCCCCTTCTGGAGTTAGGGGAGCTCCAGCATTACCCCAGGAGTCTGACAGCATCTTACAACCCTCTGGAAGGGGGGATTCTCTTTTGTTCTCTGGATTCTGGCACGGTCTCTGTGTGTGGAGACATCAGGAGTGCTGGCATTTGTGTGGGTGAGGAGGCTTGGGGAGCTATCTGCTGATCTTCCTAGCAGAGGGGCTCCTGTCCCTTAATTGAGTGCTGCTTGCATTGGGGTGAAGGTAGGAAGAAGGAAGAGGAAGGAAGGAGCACCGGTTATCTCAGTGCTGATGGGAATCTGATTATTCCAAGGGTATCTTTTACCTAGCTGCCGGCACAGCCTTCAGATCTGGAGAAGTGACCTCCTCAGAGAGGCCTTTCCGATCACCTGTCCAGTGTATTACCCGCTTCATTCATCTGCTTACCTCTGTGATCATTCAGCAAACATTGACAAAGCATCTTACTGGGCCTAGGCTCTGGGTGTGATGTTGGCGTACAACAGCCAGCCTCAGGTGAGACTGATCTGTTTGGTCCTCCACTCCAGTGATCCACCCAGCAGCTGGTTCATGGTGGGTCCTCAGAAGATGCTGCCCCTGACCTAACTTTCTTTTCCAAACCCTTGGCATCCCACCGGTGTTCAGCATCAGTGTCCACTTAAACTGGGGAATTTGGAGACCAAATTCAACTTCCTCTCCACCCTGCACTCCAACCTGGTGGCCTTGCCTGGCAAGCTAGAGTGAGGCTGCCATTTCTCGCCCTTGCAGGGAGAGTGTGTTGGATACCTATCTCCAGGCTCAACTATTAAAGGAACATAAGATCCCGAGGAGGAAAAAATATAGGAAACAAGTAGTCCTGTCTTTGTTACTCTTTTGTGATAGATCACAATTAAAATTTTTTTGAAAAAGTGATGTGTGGATTCCCGGTGGGCTTAGATAATTTTTAAAACACAGTAAAATTTTGAAGTGATCTCAGATTTCTTGATCTATTTATAAACAGGGCTTCACACTGTAATCTAGGCTAGCCTGGACCTCACCATGAAGCCCAGCCTGGCGTCAGACTGGTGGTACTCTTTCCGCCTTAGCCTCTTGAATATTTGGAGTATAGATGTGCGTCACCATGCAGCTCAAACCTGACACACTGCCACTGTTTTTGTTCACTTTTGTGGGTGTGCATGTCCGTATGTAAGAATTTGTTTTTCTGAACTGTTTGTAATAGTAAATTTTGGAACTTTCCTTGCTGGTTCTGTGTCCTCCTGTGGCTCCCAAGTTCTTGCAGTTTCTGAAAAACACACCAACCTGTTTCTTTTTCCACAGTTTTGCACATTCTAGTCCCAGTGCCAGGAACGTACATATACACCAAGGACTTGGAAAATTCTCATTTACCTTTATGTTTCATTGTAAGCATTTCTCACCTCTGAAAACCACTGGCCATCTTTCTCCCTTGTTTCTTTCTAGAACATTCATTTTGCCCTGAGCTGAAACTGGTTTTCTCATCCAGCCTGCAGCTCCTTGAGGGCAGGCCTAGGTCACCTTCGTAGTGTATCCTTCAGGGCTTCGCTCAGTGAGCACATGACAAATGTCCATGGGCTTCATTAGAATGATTGCCGATTTGATCCAGCTGAAAGATTTGGGCTCTTTTAGTTCAAATCAAGCCAAACTTTTGTGGTCTTTGGTTTGCTAAGAGGTCTAGGCCGTGGGGTGGGACAGAGAACTTGTGTCTGGAGAAAAGAAAACTTAACATTTTGGGCTGATTTGGGTACAACCATTGGTTGTTATTTCTCTCCTTCCACATCCACCCAATCTCTGCGTTTCTCCCTTTCAGACTGCTCTGGGTCTAGTCGTGGGTTTTCGCTTTCATTTCTAAGCGTCCCAAATAAACTTCTCATTAATGCTTGCCTGATGCAAATGTCAAATGGTCTTATGTGGATGCTATTAAAATAATGAATGTAGAAGGGGATAGATGAACAAGGCTGGGAATCGATCTTGGACCCCTGATGAGATCATTAAGAACGGGGAGGGGGAAGGGAGGGATATCACTCTCACAGGTTGAAATCTCACTAGTGTCCTTTCCTCCCCTCCATCAACTGCTTTCCTCATTCCTGTCTCCTTGCTGATTTATGGACTGGATGCCTCTCCCTTCCCCCATCCATTACCCTCAATGCAGTGTTAACTCACCATGGAAAATCTATTTATGTCAAATGGAATTTTTATCTTGGCTTAGGAATTAATGCATTTTGTAAAAGATGTTTTAATCATACCTTCTTTATGGCATGAAAAAAAAATAGCTGTCTCAAAGACCGAGGTAGGTGTTGTATAGAAAATGTGCCCTGGGACCTTTGTCTAGACTTGGTCACACGTGAGGACTATACATGGTGGAGGACTATACATGGTGGAGATGACGGAGAGGGACACGGAAGGTTCCTCAAATTAAATTCTTTAGAGCAATCGCTTCTGTTATTATTATCAACACATTCTTCTTGGCATTCTGCTCTCACACCTTGTAACATGAAGAGGATTTAAATTCAGATTATTTGATTCAGTTCATAAGAGATCAAGGTGGGAGTAGATGTTAGGATAAAAACCTAAGCATGCACAGGTCCAAATCCCTGCCGATCCACTTCCTGGGTATGTGAGGATGCCTCCCAGAGGTGCAGAAGAACAGGAATTACCTTAGTCAGCACCTCCCTGCTGTATGAAGAGGAAGAGTGAACAAATCTACAGGGAACAGCACAGCTTGAGGCAGACACAGAGAGCCCTCAGTCCACGATGGCTGTCCTTCTGTCCAACCTCACTTCTATAGTCAAGACGTTAGGTGAGATCTCAAACACTGCATCTTAGACTAACTGGGTGCTTTGTAAGCACTCTACTAATACACACTGAGTGAACCAATGGTTTCGTTTTGGGGCCACTAATAAAATTTGCTATGGGGAAAACACACACACACACACACACACACACACACACACACACACACACACAGACACAAAAAAAACCACCCATACCTTCCCAGGCAGACCAAATTTGCTATTTTCTCTGCTGCCTACCTGAAAAAAAATTTTTCCTGCTAAGCCACTTTCTGTGATGTAACTTTAAGTTCTTTTCAAACATTGTCTAATATTTTCTTTTACAAATGTGTGCACGTGCATGTGTACGTGGGTACATGTGGTGTGTATGTGTGCATTCGTGTGTAGGCCAGATGATCATCTCATGTATTATCCTTAGATACGTCATCTTTCTTTCTTTCTCCCCCTCACCTTTTTTTTTTTCCCCCCATTCATCTCTTTTTGCCACAGCGTCTCTCACCGGCTTGGAACTCACCAGTTAGACTGGCCGGCCAGAGAACCCCAGGGATCCTCCTGTCTCTACCTCCTCAGCACTGGGATTATGGTCATGTGCTACCACAGGCACTAGGGATCAAACAAGGCTCTCATGCAGATATCCTCACACATCCAGGATGTGGAGCTGTTGGGATTGAGGAGCCTGAGCTGTCTCCACAAGCCTTGGATTATATACTTTTTGATGGTTTTCTTGCATACCATTGTATCCCTGGAACTTGGCAAATAGTAGGTGGTCAATTAAATATTTGTTGAATGTATTTATAAAAAAATGAGTAAGGGATGCTTCCTTCTTTATTGAGCCCAGCTTGTTTATATCAGTGCCAGGAAAGCAACATTGAGCCGGTCTAATTCCAGAACGGTTTGTACAAAGATCTTAAAAATGTGGGCAGTCAGAGGAGTGGGTGTAGCTGAGAGGGACACTAATGTGAAGAAGCTTCACGGTTCGGTGTAAGATCTCTGAACTCTGCAGAATCTGCTCACCTCATCCCTCATTTGAGCAGTTTCTCAGTGAGAGGGGAGCAGTGGAGAGGCCAAGCCTGGAAAGCAAGGCAGGAAGGGGTATTGTGAAGGAATTCCTGACTGAGGTACTTCACAATCAGCCACCCGATGGAGAGGCCTGTCTTCACGACATCAGGAACAAGGGAGGGTCTCAAATCCTGCTGTGTGATCTTGGGTCAATCATTTCACCTCCTCTGAGCCTGACTGCCTTCCTCTACAAAATGGGTACTCTTACCTTTTCCAAGGTTGTGGAGAGAGGCTGATGGGTGCATATGGACTGCTTAGCACAGTCAGGCTTGTGTATGGCATCAGGGAAAGCCAGTGGACTGCTTCGAGAGACAGCTCCAGGGGGTACCTTTAACACGTAATGCAAGGTAATGCTGTCTTCTGAGTTGTGCAACAAAGACTAAGGTTAGGAGACCATGGCATTGGCTTTCATGGTCAGGTGATGTTGCTGGCTCACAGCCTTATGGGTCTGGGGTCTGGAAGAAGGCTTGGCATTTGGAAAGATGCCAGCCCATCCTCACTCTGGCCTCCCAGTCTCTATGAGATGCCCATCTGTCAGGGACTCAGACTGTCAGGCAGGCTGGTGAGGGGGCCTGCAGGCAAGGGACGCTTCTCTGACAGGGGAGTCCTTCACTGTCAGTGGCTTCGCCTCGGTGGGTTAATAAAGCCATCCATCACCTGCTGCACGCCAGGTATCTAAATGCCTGCTTAATACCACCCTGGGGAGCGGAGCAGAGTCTGCATCAGGGATACTCAAAGACCAGGATGCTGGGATGGGAGGAGCCTGCCTGGCAGGTGTTCAGATGGGAACCCAGCCCAGGGTTTTCCTCTGCCTGGTTGGCTTGGGCCTTCAAGGCCAATGGTGTATGAGACTCTAGTCTGACCAACAACATGGTACACACTTGGAGCAGGCACACTGAAGGCCCTCTTTGCTCCTTAGCTGCTTGTGGAGGACAGATGTGGGAGTAGGGGTGGGCTTCTGCTACCCAGAGCTGCCCAGTTCCACCCCTGACAGAGCAGTGAGGGACATGCAGGCTTCATGAGGGTGCCATGGGTATATGATGATACACCCATATCTGTCTGGCTGTTGAGAGACAGGTGTCTGAGAAGCTCTGCTTGTGTCTTTGATATTTTTGATTGCTTAGCACAGTTGGGTTCATGGAAAGAAGGTGAAAGAACTTGAGTTTCAGCCAAGCTATAGGCTCTTGAACTAGGTACCATTGTCATCTCCCTTGTGCCGAAGGCGAGACTGAGGTCCAGAGAAGGGATCACAGAGCAGGAGGCACAGAGCTGGTATTTGATGGAACCCAGGTCCCTCTGACTGTGAAGTTTCCTTCTTCAGGGTGACACTTTTGCTGGCTTTCTAGGCCAGGTATGCTTTCACAGTTCACAGCGTCTCCATGAGGAGGAAGAAGCTCAATGTGACATCATGCGTCGTATAAAAAGCCACACAAAGCAGAAGCTCAGAGCTGGGATTCAATTCAGGTCTTTGGGACCAAAAACCTGTGTTATTCCCCACCATCAGAAAATAACATAGGTTTTCAACACTTTTAGCCACAAACCTTCTTCCTAAAAAGAAAATCTGATTTGGAATTCTGATATAGAGGGCAGACGGAAGAGGTGCCACTCTGATTAAACAGAGGCCTGTTCGACCTTAAACATGTTGACTGGAACACAACTCATATTTGATCTCTTTCTGTCAAGAGTCAAGAGTTCGGCTGGGACCCAGTGCAGATGGCTGGTCTCTACATTGCCATGTCTGTTGGTGTTGGCTATGGGCTGGAGTTCTCAGTTCCTCCCATGTAGCCTCTCTACAGGAGCTAGTTTGGTCTTCAAAGTACAGTGGTCAGGACACAACAGTGCAGAATAAAGCCAGAAGGCCTTTGGGACCTGGCCCTGGAATTCAGGCAGTAACACTTCCTGTCCAAGTTCAGGGGAACAGGAAATAGACTGAGAAGGCATATGGTACTGGAAATATTTTGGGGGCTGGAATAAACCTAACTTTGGGGGTCCAGGGAATGCTGAGGAATTTCTTTTTGGTGGTCCCCCATTCTGTCCTCCTGTTACCTCTAAGGCTACATTTTCACATTTTCTCCTGCTTTATTGTAGGGGTGGAAATTTCTTTGCCTGTCTCCTTTCCCTCTCAGTAGTGCCCCCTGTTGGCCAGTTCAAAATAGCCCCCTTTAGCTTCCTCTGCTCTCTCCCCTTCCAATCCTTACTTCTCTCTCACTGACCAGCAGCTCTAGTCATTGAAGTAATCCTGTAAACGTATGTCTTTTATACTCAGAACATGCCTTGTAAATTTGTTAGCGAATACCCAGGCTAACATATCATTACACTCCCAAACTCATCTATCTTTTACTTCGGATTAATTCTTTTTTTTTCCCCCCTCTCTCTTCACCTCCTCCATAAATCCTGGTGCACTTAATTAATTTCAGTTCCACTGTAAGGTCCATAATACAGAATTGTTCAAGCAAACACAAAATTAATTATTCTATTTACAGCCTTCTCATTGAGAGGAGCATTTCATCTTTCATAATTACATTTTGGGACGTCCAATTATGAATTCAGGCGCCTGCTGTTTTGCATACGGGGACGGTCCCTGAGTGTCCTCAAGGTGGGGGAGTTGGGCTGGTGGCCTCTTGTGCTTTGTGACGCTGACACAAGCACTCTTGGCTCAGCCCACAAATGACCTTTTAAGGGGGCATTGAGGTAGGGACAGGATGGTAAGATCTGGAAGGGTGTGGAGCTCAGAGACGAAGGTGGAGAAGCAGGAAGAGGTCAGAGGGAGGATGGAAGACAGAGGATGTGGCCACTTAACTGGAGCTCGATCAGAAGGCCAGGAGCCTTCAGATGGGAGGAAGCTGGCTCTTCATCTTGCCAGGCTGGCAGGGAAGCTTCCTGGACTTTCTGCAAGCCAGTGATGCTGGCACTTGGGACCCACCTCATGCCTGGATTGCCTCAGTCTCAGGTGCACATGGTGGGCGCCTGGCTTCCTCACCTCTCTGCATGTTCATTACAGAGACCACATTGGTGGCCCGAGTTTCCCCAAGCCATCTGGCTTGTAATCAGAACACTTTAAGCAGAGTAGGGGAGCCATTCTTGCTGTACCCCAAAAGTCATAGAGCAATCATGCCTCTTAGATGGAGGGACTGAAGGACCCAGCTCTAGACACCCAGGCTGGCCCAGAGGTCAATCATCTGGCTATATTAGGTGCTTGCACCATGGAGTTCTAAGATACTAGAGAACTCTGCTAAATATTTTAAAAATACCAACTACTGGGGGGCTGGAGAGATTGCTCAGTGGTTAAGGCATTTACCTTCAAAGCCTAACGACGACAGGGATTTGATTCCCCAGTACCCACACAAAGCCTGATGCACAAAGTGGTGTATGCATCTGGAGTTTGTTTGCAGTGACTAGAGGCCCTGGCACACCCATTCTCTCTCTTTGTTTTTCTCTGTTTGAGAATAAAAAAAATAATTTTTTAAAAAACCCAACTTCTTACTACTGTGGTTTGATTGAATGGGTATGATATGTGCATGAAATTGTCTCCTAAAATCTTACGCTTATGCCCTTAGATCACTGCTGCTGTCATCACTGGCCAGAGAAGCTTCTTCTTCCAGAAGGCAATGGGAGACTAAAAACGGCCAAAGTGCTGAGAATAAGTGGCTGCTGAGTGCTCAGCACTAAGAGACGTCTCTAGCATGACCTCCAAGGTTCGGGAAACACTGTGGAAAAGGCACAGAAAGAATAAAAGCCATACGGTGGGGACCCTGTCCTCCATAGATAAAGAGACTGTCATGTTCATGACCTCATAGTGGCTGTCAGCTGTCATTACCTCAAGACCTGCTTACTATTGAGTCCATAAACATTTCAACTTGAACGATGGAGGAGACCCCCCCCCAAAAAAAACATCGAAGTAGAAGGACTTGTTGGAAAGAAGGGGTTTAGTGTAATAGCTGTAGGGGGGGGGCAAGGGAAGATAATGGGAGAATATTATGATCAAATTAAGCATGTTAGTGTATAAAACTTCTCAAGTGAACACTATCACTTCCAATTAAACAATCTCAGTTTCCATCTGACCCCCACACAGATGAAATTAAGCACACGTTGTCTAAAAACAAGTCTAATGATTGATTGCAACATCTATTAAGCAAGATGCCATTGGTGTCACCAGTAACCCCAGTACCCAGGCAGGAGGGTTGCAAGTTCAAACATTCTAGACTATGTTGTGAGACCCTCTCTCAAAGCAAGACAGAGCAAAATAAAACCAAAAATGATTAAAAGCAAGGTCTACTGCTTGGAGTGGCTCTAATCGGCTGGTCTCATCGGGGAGTGGTTTTCCTTCCTCTTCTGCTATCCCCTCATCTCATTTCAGAGAGAATGGGCTTTGCTTCGGCATTAGAGTGTTTTTCTGTCTTTAAAACAGCTCACTGAGCTCCTGCTAAGTGCTGGGCACTATGTACAGGCGATTTGATATATATTATTTCAGCCTCATAGCCACTCTGGCACTCAAAGGTGCATTTTGGACCCTTGGGATGTTCATCACAAACACATGCAGGTGATGATGAAGAGGCTGAGGGGTAGGTCTAGGTGGGATCTGAACCTCAGGGAAATTATTTACACCATAAATGCTATAAGGTGTGGAGGTAAGTGTAGACTCCACTCAGATCTCCTGCACCTGAATCCCAGCTTTCAGGCTCATTTATTGGGCAATCTAACTTCTTTCTGCCTCAGTTCCCCTGTGTGCTAAATTGAGGTAATACTACCCACCTGCCAGTGGGCATGACACCATTTGAGATTATGTATGTAGTCAGGCGTGGTGGCACATGCCTTTAATCCCAGTACTCAGCATTTGGGAGGCAGAGGTTTGAGGATCACTGTGAGTTCGAGGCCACCCTGAGATTACATAGTGAATTCCAGGTCAGCCTGGGCTAGAGCAAGACCCTACCTCAAAACACACACACACACACACACACACACACACACACACACACACACACACAGAGAGAGAGAGAGAGAGAGAGAGAGAGAGAGAGTTTATGGATGTAAAGCTGGCTCACATGGGTGAATGAAGAGATGTGCCTCAGTTTCTCCAATCATCTCATGAATAGAGATGTATTTTGGGATAATGAATCTCCTGTCATCCTTCACAAAGGCTGAGGTGTGTGCGGCCTTCGGGGAGGGTCAGCAGGTAATATAGAAGAATCTGGAAGGACTAGAGAATCTGCTGCCCATCTGTTTATATTTTTAGCCTGTTGATTAACTCCCCCTTCAACAGCTTCTCAGTTCACTTCGAATAGAAGTGTAGCCCATGTGGAGGCCAACCTGGTCCTGTCTCTGCTTGCTTCCCACTGTGTTCTTCACTCTGTTCCAGCCACACTGACCTGCCCTCTGTCCCTTGATTGTGGATACCTTTCCTACTCCAGGGCTTTTCCACTAGCCATTCCTTCTGCCACACTCGTCCTTCCCTTAGCTCTTAGCATGACTGGCTTTGTTTCTATGCTATCTTCCATGTTCTGGCGCTTAACCCAATTTTCCTCATGACATCCCCTTAATAGTTGTCTTCCTAAGTCTTATCACTATCTGTAATATTTTGTTTTCTTATTTATTATCTGTCTACAAAACACTGAAATACAAAGGCCTAGATAGCAGGAGTCAATTCTCTTGTTCAGTTCTTTATCCCCTGATTTAATGATTCATCATATTCATGATATTTACACAACAAGTTTGTTCTGCATGTGTATGGATGTATGTGTGCGTAGGCCACAGGTTGATATCAAGTGTATTTCCTCAATTGTTCTCCATCTTAGTTTTGAGACAGGGTTTCTCATTGAACCCAGAGCTTACCAGTTTGGCTGGTCTAGCAGGTCAGCAAGCTCCAAGGATCCTCTTGTAGCAGGGTGAGCTGGGGGTTAGAATTTAGATAATGCCCAGCTGAAATTCCAATGCACCCCCAAATTTGAGGAGTACCCGAATTCTTGTCTACAAAGTTAAAGAATTAAAATCATAGACAACAAGATAGCAAGGTAAAGGAGACTTTATTATTTAAGGGAACCTGGGGAGTTACAGAGTTCTCCAGCCACCAGTGTGGGGAAAACATGTGGAGAGTTTAACAGAACTTATGTTGTTTAGCTATACAAGCAGCAGCAGAAAAAAAATAACAGAGGGCTCCCATCATGAGAAGGAGAGACTCATGGGTAGGGAAGGCCTTACCTTTCTAAAGCCCAGAGATTCAGCAGTCCTTCTGCTGGCCTGCCATGTGGGGAAGAGAGGGCAGATTAACTGTTCAGTCAGTATTTCTTGCCCTAGGTGGGCAGGGAGACCATTGATTGGTTCATACCTGACCAATAAGTTTTAGCGCCTAGGTTTGGGCTCTGGCTAGAGACACCTCTCGCTCAAAGGGCAGGTGTCTATGGAGCTGCCCGACCCTTTCTTGTCTCCCAAGCTCTGGGATTACAGGTGTATCCCACCATACCTGGCCATTTACTTAGGCTATGGGTGCCTTACCAAATGAGCCATCTCCCTAGCCCCTGATGAATATTTCTGGACTGCATTACAGGTGTGAGTGGCCAAGTCCAGCTATTTATGTGGTATCTGGAGATTCAAACTCTGGCCATTTCTGCCCATGTCCCAGCCCCTCAAACTTGTCCAGGGAGTGTGCTTAACAATGGAACCATCTCTCTAGCCCCAAAGTGATTTTTTTTTTTTTTTTGAGGTTGGGTCTTGCTGTATCCCAGGCTTACTATGTAGTCTCAGGCTGGCCTCAAACTCACAGAAATCCTCCAACCTCTGTCTCCCAAGTACTGGGATTAGCATGCCAGGCCCAAAATGAATTTTTAAAGGGCCTATTTGACCCTCAGCCTCAATGTGACAGAGCAAGGCAGGAAGCAGCCTTTGGAGCCTAGCTGGTGATTAGCTGGAGAGGAAATGAGTCAGGCTTCATTTTTCCTTTAAATCAGTTTTCTGGTCTTGAGGAGCCTTCTTGCATCTAAACAGACCCTCAAAATAGAGGAGAGCCATCCATTGATTTAACTAGCAAGTGATTTTTTTTTCCAGACCTGCCCATACTGAATAATTACTAGTCTTTGTGGGTTGAGAATGACTTCCTGTTGTTCCACCTGGTGGGTTTGTTTTGTTTGTTAATTAGCTATTAATTGTAAGGGCTCCTGGGAATTGGAGTTGAAAAAGAGACCTCAGAGGTGGGCAGGGGAGTTCTAGGGCAAGCATGGACTCCAGGTAGAATGAAGATGACCTCCCTGGGCACTGGGCTAATTCATTTCAAATGGTATCATGCCCAGAGAGTCACTGAGTTCCTGGGATGATGAGTGATTTTGTTAATTAAGTTCTATAAACACTACAACCTCATTTCCAGTTGTGAGGCTACAGCTGGTGGGCGGGAGCTGCTGTCCATGGCAACTGGGGCTGTCCTTGAAGGAATAGCACATGAACTTGGCAAGGCTGAGAGGAGAGGGATTCAAAGGTGGGGACTTTACCCTGGTATGTCCTTTTCATCCCTTTTTGGGTTGTCCCTTTGTGGTCTCTCTCTCTCGGGCCCTGTCCATGGTAATTATCCCAATATGGTGTGATTATGCCTGAAAGTAATTTTTTTTATTGTCCATAATGAGTTACATTATTTAATGGGCAAACAATGAGTTGTTATCCCCCGTTCCCCAATACCCCTCTTACCTATCCCAAATCAGCTGGATATCCTCCTCCATGGGCAGTCTGGATCAGTCCTTGGGGCTGGGGACCATGGATAGCTTAGGAGTCAGCCCGGTTCCACCGGCCCTTGTGTGTTGTTACTGAGGGGGGCTGTGTCTCTGGATATTCTCCCCCACAAAGGCTCTCACAATCTTTCTGCCCCCCTCTTCCACTCAGTTCCCTGAGTCGTGGTGGGTATTAAGGCTGTTCTATTGTTGAGGGCCTGTAAGTAATTTGAAGAGACTTTCTGGGAGCAGGAAAGCTTCCATGATTGATTTCCACCTTCCTCCACTTCATCCTCCTGGACTCACAGCCACGATCATAGTCAGCTCATGCTGACTGCTGGGGTGAACCTGCAAACCAGGCACAGTTATGGGAGGAAAGGATTTAGATCCAGGGGAAGTTCTATAATGGCCCAAGCAGAGAGAAGGAGAAGCCATCACCAAACGCACTACATACACACCAACAATCAGGCAGGGGGAAGGGAAGAGAGATTTCCTCCCCCTTTATAGCCTTAGGGTGGGGTCTTGCATCCCTTTCTCAGACTTGTAGACTCCCTGAGTCTCTGGAATTTCCTTCCTGCACTGCACTCCAAGGAAGGGATGTTTGTTTCTAGCTTCCCTGAGCCTCCTAACATCCTGCCCCTACTGAGAGGGCTGCCTTTCTGTGAATAGCATCAGAGACCCATCCAAGATTACTAAACAGGTCAAGTTGACAACAAAATTTAACCATCAGAGACACCATCACTTTTATCTCTAAGGTCAGATAACATGTCTTTAAGCTTTCACCCTTTTGGCTTGATCCATATCTCTTATATCTTTCAGCAGCCCTCCAGTTACCACCCTCTCCTGGAAGACCCCAATAACCATCTTGTAGGTCTCATTGCTGGCTCTCTTGGCCTTATGATTTTCTCTACCCATCATCTTGCCCCCTATCTTTCCATAATTTATATCTGACCATGTCATTTCTCTTAGAATTTTCCTAGGGCTTCCCACTCCCTCATGCTAAAAAAAATTCTTTTCTGAGGTTTGTGAGATCCTGCTGACCCCACAGCTCCATCTCTTACCAACTTCCTTTGGCACAATGTCTCTGTTCTCTGTGCCCCTATGGATAAGGACACATATTGATGAGGACATATATCCCCTAGCAGGTTGTGAGATCTTCTGTAAGTGGAGGGTAGCACTGTTTCTACTAGTCTGCTGACTCACCAATCATTGAATTATTACCTGGGTGGCCATTTTCCTTCTGGAGCTGGCACTGTCAGCAACGACATGTTCTAGGGCAATGTGTTACAGCAAACTGTGAAGTGCTAAAAAGTATAGATCTTTGGGTTTGAAATTTGCTTGTTTTGGGTTCCATCATGGTTGTCCTGCGGTGATCTTGTGTCCTTAGATGGTTCACTTCACCTGGTTATGTCTTTGTTTGCTCATCTGTAAAATGGCCGTAGTAATAGCACCTGTTTCCCAGGGGTTCTAGAGGACTAAATGAGTTAATAAGTAATCTTAGCTAGTCATCTTTATCACCCCCCATTTCCCTGACACCACCACCATCACCATGATCTCATTTCATCTGATTTCTTCCTCCTCCCACTCTTTCTGTTTCTTCCTTTTCATTTCTCCCAAACACATCAGCAAAAAATAAAGGAAACTAGTATTTATTGATGTATCAGTCACGGTTCTCTAGAGGAACAGACAGACCAATAAAATGAATTGGTATTAAAATGGGATTTATTTGGATTCGTTTATGGCAGTCCAACAATAGCTGGCTGTAGGCTTGAGAGTTTAGCATCCTGGCTCAGTTCACATGGTTGGTTGACTCAGCAGCCAACCATGACTTCAGTCTGGCACTGAAGACCTGGAAGATTCCTGGAGAGCCCACCTTGGAAGGCTAATAAATTTATGAGTGAGTCACAGGTAGAAGGGGGGAAGGGGAGCAGACAGGTAAAAGGCATGCATCAGTGAATAGTACAGGTAGCCAGGAGAAAAGGGTTGTGTTCTCTTGTAGCCTCCTTATATGTAGTTCTCCACTGGGAGGAATGCCCACTATGGAGGAAGGACTCATGCTGGAGGAAGGACTTCCTTCTTCAGTTAATCCTCCCTGGAAGCAACTTTGCAGACTAGCCTAAGAGGAATGTCTGTGGATTCCTAATCTGATCAGGTTGACAACAGAACTTAACCATCACAAGTGAGGACCTTCATATACGTTATCTCATTAATCTTTTCCACATGGACATTTGTATTTTCCCTGCACACCATCTTGCTCTCTTACTACATAAAGTAACTTAACCTCAACTCATGCACAAACAGCTAATTAGTGGCCAGGATGTGGTATGAATTCTAGTCTGCCTTACTATTTTTTTTAAGTCTTAAATATAGATTTATTGTCCATAATGAGTTACATTATTCAGTGGGCAAACAATGAGTTGTTATCCCCAATTCCCCAATGTCCCCTCCCCATCCCCAATCAGCTGGATATCCTCCTCCGTGGGCCGTCTGGATCAGTCCTTGTGGCAGGGGACCCTGGATAGCCTAGTACTCAGCCTGGTCCTCCTGGCCCCAGTGTGTTGATACTGAAGGGTGCCATGCCTCTGGATAGTCTCCCCCACCATGGCTCTTACAATCTTTCCGCCCCCTCTTCCGCATAGTTCCCTGCCTTACTATTTGATGGAGGAGGAAGTGAGGAATTATTTGGGTGGAGGGCATAGGAAGAGGACATATCCATGAACAAATCTTGTACTTGTCTTTTTAAAAATATATTTATTTATGAGAGAGAGAGAAAGAGAGAGAGAGAGAGAGAGAGAGAGAGAGAGAGGTCAAGACACCAAGAGATTGTCTATGGCCATACCATCCTGTGTCTATGGCCATACCACCCTGAATGTGCCCAATCTTATCTGATCTCAGAAGCTAAGCAGGGTTGGGCCTGGTTAGTACTTGGATGGGAGAGATGGAGAGAATGGGTGTGCCAGGGTCTACAGCTGCTGCAAACAAACTCCAGATGCATGTGCCACTTTTTGCATCTGGTTTTATGTAGGTAGTAGGGAAATCAAACTTGTGTTGTTAAGTTTTGCAGGCAAGCACCTTAACCACTGAGAAAATTCTTTTTTTTAATATTTTATTTATTCATTTCAAGCATATATATATATATATATATATATATATATATATATATATATATATAGAGAGAGAGAGAGAGAGAGAGAGAGAGAGAATATACCAGGGCCACCACCTTGTGGGTCTGGTTTATGTGGGTCCTGGGGAATTGAACCCATGGCCTTAGGCACTGGAGGCAAGTGCCTTAACCTCTGAGCCATCTCTCCAGCCCATGAGACAATTCTTTAGCTCCTATTTTTGTATTATAATCTGTTTGGAGGTGGCTTATTATTTTATTTTTCTGAAAGCAATTTCAGTTTTCAGTTCAAGGTCCAAAAATTCTATAGGATTTATTGCAAATTCCTCAAGCATTTTCTTCCCTATTTCTCTTTCTTTAGATGGGACCACCTAGCCTTCTTTTAGCAGATTTTGGCATTTTCTTGTTTCTATAAAACATGTTTTATTTAGGCATTATGTTATGAAAGATGCGGCTTTAGCTCTCTGTTCTTACCTGTGTTTCCCATACACATTTTCTGTACTAGTTACTTCATTCATTGATTGAGCAAATATCTGACAAGAAGGAAGGAAAGGTTTATTTTGGCTCACGGTTTCAAGGGGGTACTGTCTATCATGGTACCAAAGGCGTGGTGGCAGGAGTAGGAGCCTGCTGGTCACATTGCGTACATAATCAGGAAGAAGCAGATGGCAGGCAGGAAATAGCTGGGCTATAAAACCTCAAGGCCCACCCCCAACCTCCAGGGACCTACTTCCACCAGTAAGGCTGAACCTCCAAAAGTTTCTAAAACCTTCCCAAATAGCACCACCAGCTGGACACCTAGTGTTCAAGCACAGGAGCCTTGGGGGGACATTTCACACTCATATCACAGTCCTCACACATCCTGTTAACCTACCCCTTGTCTTCTAGAGTGGTTCTATCATAATTTTGTTAAGATTAAGGTTTGACACTTACATTGTTATGGCTTTGTAAGCATTCCTCAGGGTGAGCCAGGTGGAAAACTGTTATCACTTTTCCCATATAGCTTGTAATTTCCCTGACACTAATATTTGTCCCCTGGGTTTTTAAAACATAGTTCACTATGTGTTTATTATTGGTCCTACCCCACATTCCTTCTTGCTAGCTGTGCAAACCTCCCATTGGCTCACGTGACTAATAAAATAGGGATGATTTCTGTTGTCAAGGGGATATTACAGAAATATGGGCTATACAAGATCTGTCTGCAGAGGATTGCCATTCCTTCCCACCTTCCCTTTTCTTCCTCCTAAATCTCCCCTCCACTGAATCCCTTCTTCCCAACTAGTCTGTCTTCTATTTTACACTTGATCTTAGCCAAAAGGCCGAGAAGCGATGTGTCTTCTATTTTGACATCCTCACTTTTTCCCCCTCCTATTATTCAGGTCGTGTGTAGGTAGCCGAAGCCACCATGAGGATATGAATATCAAGGCCACTAGGTCCCAAAGAGCTCCACTTCTACTTTCATTAAAAATCTAGACTGGAACAGACGTATCTCATATGGATGGATCATGCTGCTCCCAGAAGCCAGGGTTGATTTATTATGTAAAAATAACAGTGTCAGGTGTGGGATATCTTCCCTTTTGGGCTGTTGGTCAAGGAAGCCCCAGAAGCACCCCAAACAAAACAAGCTTTCACCATTGCTCTTGGTTACCCATCCTAACTGAACAGTAAGACCTTCTTGCTGAAGACCCACACTTACTGTTTTCAGAATGTAGAGAAATCGAGCTGTAACTAAACTAGAAGTATCTTCTCTACAGGATAGCTTTCATAGTTCCAAAAGATGCTATGGCTGATTGCTGGCAGAGGACAGTCACCAGTGGTCTTGCTCAGTGGTGGACTCTGCGTGCATGTTGTAGTATTGACCTGCCAGGCAAGAGGTGCCCATCAGTGCTATAGTAGTGTGATTGCTATGGGAATAATTGACTGCTTCTGACTGGATCTGAGACCTGTTCCACAAGAGAGAATTCATGCCTGATACTGTAAACCAGTTCAAACCCTAGGCCCAAGGGGGTGGGGGGGAAAGACTGATTAGTGTTGCTTTGCTAAACAGATGATACTTGTTAAACTGCTTTCTAAATATTTATGTTTATACCCGCAGGTTAGTTAGTGATACACTCAGCCTTGGGCAGAAAAGCTTAGATAGCATTTGCTCTGCACTCAATATTATATGTCATTAGAGATGATTTAAACTGTCCTAGGGATCTGAAGAACCTAGGGTACTGAAGACATTTCCCCTTATATACCACAGGATGACTGTACTATGTGCAAATTGTATTTCTGCATTTTTGATGGAACCTCTTCTCTGAGATCTTTTCTACCCCACCCCCATTGACGGGTTAAATTATTAAGCCTTGGGAATTCCAGTGACTCGGGTTGGTTCTCAGCTCTCCCCATTGCTAGGTTTCCTTGGGTGTATTAGTTTGGGTTCTCCAAGAAGTAGATCAAACATGTTAAATGAGCAAGGGATTTCTTTGGGAAAACACCTGGGAGGATACTATGATACTATGTCAGGCCATCATGAATGTCTGACCACTTTGGAGGAGAGAGGGAACAGAGGAAAACTGGGTAGAAAAAAGTATAACAATGATGTTCAGTTCAAAGAAAGTTTTGGCAAAACCAATAGGGAGCTTTTAAGCCTAAATCATCAGTCAGAGGACTCTCATATTTCTCCAAAATGGATTTGCCTTAGTACTACTTTTGAAAACTTTTAAGTTTATTTTTGTGTGTATATGTATGTGTGTTTGTATGATGTATATACATGGACGTGTGCATGCCCCAGTGCACGTGTAGAAGTCAGAGGACAACTTTGAGGTGGTTTATCTTTCCTTCCAATTTCTTTTGAGACATGGATTCTCTTGTTTGCTGCTGAGAGGACCAGTCTGTGTGGTCTGTGAGCCTTCAGATTATCCTGGCTTCTCCTCCCATTGTCGTAGACACATTGGGATTAAAAGCATGTGCCACTCTTGCATGAAGCTTTAGGTGGGCACTGAGGAGGATTGAACTCAGGTCAGCAGGCTGCAAGCAAGAACTTTGCTTGAATCAAATCATTAATCACTGAACCATCTTCCCAGGACCCCTTTAAACTTTAAATTAATTTATTTCATTTTATTATTTAATTAATTGTTTGCAAGCAGAGAGAGAAAACTAAAATTTTTAAATTTTTATTTCATTTTTTAATATTTATATACTTGTTTGCAAAGAAAGAGAGGAGAGAGAGAGAGAGAGAGAGAGAGAGAGAGAGAGAGAGAACAGACAGGGAGAATAGGCACACCAGGTGTCCAGCCACTGCAAACGAACTTCAGATGCATGTGCCACTTTGTGCATCTGGCTTTTTGTGAGGACTGGGGAATTGAACCCAGGTTAGACTTTGTAGGCAAGTACCTTCACCATGGAACCATCTCTACAGCCCCCCTTTTAAGTGTTTTTATTGACAGTTTACATGACTGTACATGAATGTATCTTGAGCATAATCCTGTCCCATCAACTTTGCTCCCCTTCCACTCAACACTATCTTCTTTCCAACTGGTTCCACTTCTATTTAATGTATTTTCCTCTCCCCTTCTCCATCCTCCATCCTAGAATGCTGACGGGTTCAATTCTTTGCAGGTCTTGTGCAGCTGCTGTGAGGTCATGAATACAATGACCACTTCATGTCCACAGCACCACCCCACATCCTCTGGCTCTTGCATTCTTTCCGCACCCATCTGCAATGTTCCTGAGCCTTGTGAGGTGTGATAGAGATGTCTGTTTGAGCACTGAGCACTCAACTTATTTTAAGTATTCTGGTGAGTTTTGAGTCTCCCTGGTCATCACCACCCTCTGCAAAAAGAAGCGTCTCTCACTTAAGTTGAGAGTAGCAATAAGTGATGGGCATAAGCATAATTTTTGACGGCAGTTTGACTGGCCTTAAATATCCAAGCAACAGAAGTAACTTCCCCCTAAGGTCTATGATTTTCTAAGCCATGGTGTTTTGACTGGGTTTTCAATACCTGGTATGAATTCACTCCTGTGGAGTGGGCCAAACACTCATCAGAGATTAGTTGGTTACTCTTATAGCACGATAACGCTCATGCCATCATTGCATCTGTGGGCACATCTTGCCTGGCTGATTGGTTGTATAACTCACAAGGTGCACTGCTGGTTAAGACTGTTGGGGACTTTTCCACTCCAGCACCCTGCATAGCCCTTTCTCCAGCACCATGACAGCTAGCCAGCAGGGAGGTGGCTTCCAGCTCAGCTCCAGCTTGATTGCTGAGTCTTTAGTAATGGGATCATTCGGCTCTGGTGATTGCCTTAGTATTTCTGTTCTCAGCCAGACACTGGGAACAAATCTTGTGATGAGTGAGAGCATAGAACCTGGGTCAGCTAATCAATCACCCCTGGAGTTGGGAGATTGGAGAGGTACATTTTATGGCTATCACAGAACCACATCAAGTGCATAATTCCCTCCTGAGCTCACATAGCAAAGGGATTTCCCTAAAAATAATAAGGCACCCAGAGGGAGACAATAGGAAAGGTGATAGTATAAAATTTTGGAAGTTGGAGATACATAGTATATATATACATAATATATATTATTTCTATATATATATATATATATTATATTATTGTGGTCAGCTTCCTAGTTGCTGCGCAGAAAGAACCCAAGCAAAAGTGGCTTGTGGAGGAATGGGTTTATTTGGCTTACGGATTCAAGGGGAGACTCCATCCTGGCAGGGAAAATGATGGCATGAGCAGAGGGGTGGACATCACCTCTGTCACAGCACTGCAAACAGCGGCAGGAAGGTGTGCCAAATACTGGCAAGGGGAAGCTGGCTTATAACCCCCATAAACCCGCCCCCAACAACACAGCTTCATCGAGGTTGTAAAACCCAAACTGCCATCAGCTAAGGATTGATCAGAACACATCGATTTGTTTGTGGGGACACCTGGATCAAACCATGACATATATATTCTTTAATATTTATCCAGAAATCTACTAAGATGCTTATTTTTAGTACTTCTTAATCTCTGAGATATAACCAAGCCTACAAGTTTGCCTCTGAGTACTGCTTTGGATTCATTGTGTTATTAACCATGATTATATGCAATCCTTTCACTTGGTGACAGGATAGCTGGTTAGCAACAGTGGTATGTAATTGTCTACATAATCCCCAGCTTTTATATCTGATTACGGTGTTGTATAAATGTAATCGTGACAGGTGCTATAGTACATCTGTACGGACTGGCTGACTAGAACTAACGGGTCATTTCAGTTCATTTTAACAGCTATTAACTGAGCTCTACTAAGTACCTGTCTCTCACTACAAACTGGGAACATAGAATGAATCACAGAGAAGGACCAAGGCAATAAAGATAGTCCAATAAGTGCTATGATGAAGATAGCAAAGTGCTGTGGTAAAATAAGAGATGAAACCCTACATCAGTCAGCCTGTGAGGTTCATGGGAGACTTCTTCGAGGGATGATAGAGTCTTTGTGTGTGTGTGTGTGTGTGTGTGTGTGTGTGTGTGTGTGTGTGTGTACAGTTGTGCATGTATGTGAGTGCATGTGTGTGTGGCTGTGCATGCACATGTGTGCATGTCCGGGTAGAGGCCAGAGGACAACCTCAGGTTGGCCTCTTTGGGTGCCATCCTTTCTGTTTTGAGGCAGGGTCTCTCACTGCCCTGGTACTCACCATGTAGGCTATATTGGCTTGTTAGTGAGCCCCAGAGATCCTCCTGTCTTCAGTTCCCCAGCACTGTGATTACAGGCATACCAGTACACCTGGCTTTTTTATAATTGTAATTAAATTAATTGTAATTAAATTAATTGTAATTAAATTAAATTAATTTATTTTTGAGAGAGAGAGAGACAGAGAGAGAAAGAGGGAGAGAGAAAGAAGAAAGAAAGAATACGGGCAGGTCAGTGCCTCCTGCCACTGCAAACAAACTCCAGACACAAGCACCACTTTGTGCATCTGGCTTTATGTGGGTACTGGGAAATTGAACCTGGGTAGGTAGGCTTTGCAAGCAAGCGCCTTTAACTGCTAACCCATCTCCCCAGGCCCACATGGATTTTTTTAAAACATAAGCTCTGGGGAGTAAACTCATGTCTTCATGCCAGAGAAGCATTTTACTGACTGTCTCCCCAGCTTGGGTGGTAGAGTCTTACTGGACCAACCAGAATATGTTAGCAGTTGTGGGAAATGATATTCAAAATAGAAGGAATAGAATGTGAAGAGGCATGATGCGTTCTGGACGTTCTGAGGAGTTCAGTGTTCTTGGCACACATGGTCTAGACAGGAGAGTGAAAGATGTGACAAGCTGATTGTAAGGAATGTGGATGGAGTGAGGAGTTAGGACTCATTCTGAAGGCAATGGCTTACCTGTCCTGTCCTGTCCAACAGTTTTGACAGTTCCTGGGAATTGGCATTAGCCCTCTCCCCAGAACCCCAGGTCTTTGTGAGATCTTCAGAGGGTTTGGCTGGCTGTGGACATTTTCCCATGATGGCGCTGTCTGTCCTAACACATTTTC
Source organism: Zapus hudsonius (assembly GCA_004024765.1). Taxonomy (NCBI): domain Eukaryota; kingdom Metazoa; phylum Chordata; class Mammalia; order Rodentia; family Dipodidae; genus Zapus; species Zapus hudsonius. The sequence continues at coordinate 24,296 of PVHP010019677.1, forward strand.
TCATCCTGTTAGAGGAAATTTGCATTACTTCGTCCTGCCTCTCTTGATATTTGTCTCAACAAAACCAACCTTTTGTTGTCACCATCTCTTCTGAAGTCCCCACATCTTAACTGGTTACATTATACTTTACTCTCTTGAGTGTATAAGGCTGAGCATGCCTCACACATCCTAGACGCTGTTATTTGGCCTTGGAAGGGAGAAAGCCTAGTGCCCCAGGAATCATCTGCTTATAAGAAGGGGGTTTCGGGCTGGGATGATGGCTCAGATGTTAAAGGCCCTTGCTTGCAAAACCTGCTGGCCTTGGTTCAATTCCCCAGTACACACCTATAGTCAGATACACAGAGTGGCTCATGCATCTGGAGTTCTTTTGCAGTGGTAAGAGACCGGGGTGTACCCAAACACACACATATTATCTCTCTTTCAAATAAATAAACATTTTTTTTTATTTTTAAAAGGGGGTTGGGAAAGGAAGTGGGACTGGCATCAGAGAGATCTGGTGCTAATTTGGTTGAGACACTTATCTGATGAGTGACATTGGGCAGATTCTCTTATAAGCATTGCTGGTCTCTGTGCACAGTCATATGTTGGGCTGTGGAGGAACATGACGGGCAGGCTGACAGAGAAGAGGGGACTGAGCCGTGTGAGCCCAGGAAGACCTTAAGCCTCAAGATCCTGGAGGAGGTGAAGTTGATCCTGATTCTACAGTTGAAGAAAGTGGGGTTTGAAGAGGTCACATGACTTGCCCAGAATGGCTGTAGCTATGCCCTTGTACCCCAGGCACTGTTCCCAAGGTCAGTGAAAGCCCAGAGATCTAACTTCTGTGGCCACTGCCCATTTCTTCCTGCCTGGGGAAGACTGGAAAGTATTGCTGAGTCTGGAGGGATGGAAAACGCCTCAGACCTTCAGATGGACACATTTTGAGTGACACGGGTTGGTGCCTCAGATAATTTCCACTCTCTCTTTCTTCGCCCCTAGGACAGTAGATCCCATGTGTCTGGAACCTGGGCAGGGTAGGAGAGTGGTCATGGGTGATTTTCTCTTTGGTCTATCTTAACTAGTGGGACTATATGCACATGTGATCAGCTGTCATGAAGAGTTATCTCCAGACAGGCCCTCAGCCCGCCTGCTTTCTCCTCCGCCATCCCCTCCTAATTCATTTTCTGCCTTTAATGTACTGTTGTGGCGCTTCCTCTCCCATTAGGGCCTGTAATGTGCACCGATTCCCTTCAGCTTGACTGCCCTTAATAGGCAGCGTAAATAGAATTTAGTGTGGCGTGCACTAACATCTCTATCCATTGTCCAGAGATTAAATACTTGCCACCGATGGGCCATGCATCATCAGCCCCGAGCCCAGTTTCATAGCTCCCAACCAAAGGAGGATATTAAATTAATTTGCAGGTTGCTTTAGCAAAACCTAACCAAAAAAAAAAAAAAAGAAAGAAAGAAAGAAACCTCTGTGGGAGAAGAAAGGAGGAGGCTGATGCATCTGCTTGTCATCAATCAAGGGTGGGTGGAAGTTGCTAGAAGCAGGGAGGGGCTCTTGTCCACTGTGGGTGGGGTCCTTCTGCAAGACTACTCTGCTTGGCAATCTACTTCTACCCCAGTTCTCCATCCTTGGCTTATGATCAATTAGTTTTTTATTTTTTGGACAGAGTCTTACTCTAGCCCAAGCTGACCAGGCTGGCCTTGAACTCAAAGAGATCTTCCTACCTCAGCCTCCCAAGTGCTGGGATTGAAGGTGTGAGCTACTACGCACCTCAGATCTTCTTTCAGTTTGGAATCCACTTTCTGGCCTGAGGAAAAGAGTGAGGGATGGAGAATGGAGTGGATGCCTATGGTGTATGAGCCCAGATTGAAGGGGCTACTTCCTTTTTCTCAGAGGTTTAGCCAAAGGACAGCAGTGACATGGCCCTGTGGTCCTAAGAAGATTCTCCACACTTCCCTTTGGCCATTTGGATTTCCTCAGCATCCCTTCTTGTTGGGACCCTGTGTGAGGGTGTCACAAGATGGCAGGATGACTGTCACTACAGGACTTGTTTTAAGGTGTGCCTAGGGAAATTCTTAGCTTTTTGCATCACTTTGTGTGATTGGCCACAGTCTCATGTGGAGACAGATCTGCAAACAGACACCTGTGATTCAGGCACAGGGGTTTTGGAACCCTACATTATAGATTCGGTGATCACAGTGGGCTCAGGGGACAGATGACCTCTGAGTTAAATCGTTAAGGATAGCAGGAGTTATCGGTCAGGATTTGGAGGTATCCTTTGTATGGTATTGTCAGAGAACTCTGATGTTCAGAGTGTCTGGAGGGCATGATGAGTGGAGAGACGGGAGACAGGCTGGAGGGCAAGTTTTATGTGGGGGCAACAAGGAGCCCAGGGCGGGGGTTTCAGCAGGAGAGACACAGGAGCAGTAGCTGTGTTTTGTGGAGATCATTCTAAGGCAGTGTAGAATAGCACAGCTGCCAAAGGTGGGAATATGCTGGGGAAGCCCTTGAACGAGTCCAGAAGGAGACAAGGTTCAGACTGTGCCATGAGTAGGGATGAGGAAGGGTGAGTCCCAATCCTGGTCTGAAAGAAAGGTCCCATCTCTCCTCTTAGTTCTGACTTGTCCACAGGCCTAGCTGTTGTTTTGAGTTGGGCATTGAGAAACAAGAACGCTGCATTTGGATCCCTGGGGCATTGAGAAACAAGAACGCTGCATTTGGATCCCTGTCCCACTGGCTTGTGAGCTCAGAAGCCAAGTTCAGGATGAAAGAAAGCAGGCAAGAGGGATCTGGCTCATTTGGACAGAGTCAGACTGGAAGCTGCCTCCAGCCTGTCAATGGTCCAAAGGGAATAGTAACCCTCTCAAACAGGATTAGGTCAGTAACGGTGGACTCAGCACAAACATACCACCACCCAGGGTGGCACTAAATCCCCACTGTCCGGTTCAGCACATTCTGTGCATAAATACCCAATAGGACCAAGCTGGGCCCATGTGGCCATTTTTCTTGACCAAGTTCCCAGAACCAGTCAGTTACCTGTTTAACTCCCAACAAGTGTCTCGTTTCTTCCTGAGCCTCTTCATTGTCTGAAATCTTAGCAGGTGCTTCCAGTGGTGGGTCCCCATGGCAGAGGCTTTGGAGGCAAGGCACAGAGAGGAAAAGGAGGGAGAACTCAGGCAGTGGCCCAAGACTCCACCGTGGGTTGCGGCACCCCCCTGGTCTACTCCGCCGCCAGTGACCTCTGTTCCCGGTGGTTTATTAATAGCTTTTAACATGATCATTTGGACTAATTGAAAATGGGAGTGATGCTAATATGCCCCTTTCATTTCACTCCTTTTTTTCTTTAATAAAAAGATGTTAAAAGCATTTATCGAGTAGTTTCTGAGGAAAAGGAATTAATAGGTCTCCCCTCTGGCCACTGGGATGGTGCGGTCTCCTATCAGCACCCCACAAGGGGCTCTCCTGGTTCATTAGAATGATATAAGGTGCCTGGTGATGCCATTACAAAGCCATCAGTGGAGGTTCTCAGAGAAGCTCTTTACTCACTGGCAGTTCTGAAGGTGGAGGATGGTGAGATACCACGAGGGTATTTTGGCCAATACCCTTTACCATGGTCCTCTGTGTCTGGTGTTTTTGCAACGAGGTCAGCACAAAGGAAGTGAATAGATCTCCCATTCTGTGGTCTTTCTGGTTGAGATTAAAGACCATAGCAGAGCACATACTCCAGAGTCTCTTGTAGGGGCAGTACCCATCGCTTGGTCAAAGAGGACATGTTGTTCTTCATCTTTCTTACTCCCCTTCCCAACATTTTGCTCTGTGCTTCTCTGCAACACAAATTCTGACCCCTAGATTACCTTTGGGCTTCTCACTGGGTCGGCCGATGGGAGGTATTAGCCAGAAACTAGAAGGTAGGAGGAGAGAGAGGTGGGGGGGGGGTCTTTCTTCTTGACACCCTTCCTGACTTGGTGCTTTGGTACCAGATTACTGTACCTCTGGCCAAAGGGCAATGGATTTGCTTAGTCAAGTCTTGATCCCTTTTCTATTCTCTGGGTCCCATCCAGGAATGACCCTGGTTCCCCATCAGCCACCCCCAGAGCCACTTTCCCAGACTTCCACCTTGATATATGGCTCTTTCCTGGAACTCTCATGAGCGGGCCTGGTCCAGCCTGCTCTTCATGGAGCATATTAGAATAAATCCTAGTGATAAGAAGTTGCTTTCAAAGTCACGTCTCCTCTTATAGGCTCTGTGTTTGCCCTGTGTAAGCTTTCTGCAAAGCTCCGAAGGCTGCCCCCGGCAGAAAAGTGCAGGGCTTCCCAAGCAGATGCTCCCGAGGTCCATACAGAGCTATGGAGGAGCTGGATGGGTAACAGCCAAGTGGACTCATAAACTTGTGTGTTTTTTTTGAAGTCAATACAAGTTTATTTTCTCGGGGTTTAGGGGGGAGAAGGAGGACGGGTGGTGGCAGGAGGAGGACGAGGGGAGCTGGACAAGGTGGGAGATGAAGACTTTTCTGGAGGGTCTTGTCTTCCCTATTGTGCCATGGCTGAGGGAACACAGCTCAGGGGCTTCTAATTTGTTGCTGCTTTGCTTCCTCCAAGTTGTGCTTGGGGACTGTCATCTGGGCCAGGGCCACCCTGTTTTGGTGGGATGTCCTGAGGTGGTGGCAGAGTGTCCTCATGCAGGTTTCGATCCGCCTGCATATCTTCCAGAGGCGCAGGCCCTGGTGAGGGGCTGCAGGCCTTCCTGAGCCCTGGGGACCCCGGCAAAAGGGTGCTATAGGCTCTTCTGTCCCATCGGTGCTCAAGATCCCTTCTGGGTGCTGCAGACTGCTCCCTTAGTGACGGGTACCTTGGCTAGAGGATGCTACAGGCCTCTCTTCAGAGATGGGGGGGCTTCCCATGATCTTTGAGAGCTCTAGACTGCCCCCATGGGCCATAGGTACCCCAGCTATAGACTGAAGCAGGCATCTCTCTGGAATTTGGCTGCCTGCCATGCTCTCTGGCACCTTGAAAATGTAGCTGGGGAAAAGGGTGCCTGGAGCAGTCATGGGTGTATGTGTTTGAGGTTTGTGGAGACAGCGGGCATGGTCTGAGGGCAGGACAGGGGTATATTGGGCAAGCTGACACCTCTGCATGGCTTCTGCTCTGGCTGATGGCTGTCCTCAGACTCCTGCACTCTTAAGAGTGAAGAACCAGCCTGAAGGACAGGCACAGCTTGTCTCCTCTTCTGGTGGAGAGGGAAGGCAGCAGGATGGGTGAGGGTGGGGAAAGGCATCGTCCCAGGAAATACTGGTTTGCCTGTGCCTGTGCCCTCCTGACTACTCTGTGCCCGGTGGTACTTGATCAGGAGGTTTGTGGCCATAAACTGATCAAATTTCCTTTCTAAAACAGACTCTCATGTGGCACATGTATCAAAACCCATACTACTCATGGCTGCCAGGATGTCAGGGTCCAGCGTCCTGGGTGGAGGCTCCACTGGAAGTCTGGACCCTTCTCTGCCTTGCTGGAGCCAGGAATGGGTCATGAGTTGGCTGTCTGGGGACCTGAGGTCAGGATCAACTGTTATTAAAAAGCTGATGAATTCTGTCAACTCTTCAGATATGTCATTCGGCAACTTGTATTCCCCTTCTAGAATCTCCTCTTTCAAATCAGACAGTAGGTTACTTTGAAAGGAGATAGAGCCGGTCACCATATTGTACAGTAAAATCCCCAAGGACCACATGTCCTTTTTTGGGGCATCGTATGGTTCATGCTTATAAATTTCTGGGGGGGGGGGCGATAGGTGAGGCAACCACAGGGCCTGGTAAACTTTTCCCCGGGCCTGAAGGTAGTGGCCAGGCCAAAGTTGATGAGGATTACCTGGCCCGTGGCATTGAGCATCACGTTGTCCGGCTTGATGTCCTGGTGGGCTATCCCTCGGTCGTGACAGTAGCGCACAACTTTCAGGACCTGCAAGAAGATCCAGTGGGCTGCGTCCTCCTCCAGGTAACCTGCCTGTTGGATGTGCTTATAGAGCGATCTACTGCACAGCTCCAGTACTAGGTAGAGCTCCTCTTGGGTTTTAACTATCTGGAAGAGGGTGACAATATTTGGATGGTCAGTCAGTCTCAAAATGTCCACCTCTGACTCAATTTTAGAGAATTTCTTGTCCGCCTTCTCCAATATTTTGATGGCAACCGAAACCCTGGTAAGTCGGTGTCTACCAGACCTGACTTTTGAAAAGCTACCGAAGCCCAAGAGGCCCATGTTCTCATACTGAGACCACATGGTCTCTTCAGAGTCATGAGGCATGGTAGCAAGGCTTCGGGTAGCCAAATAAAAAGATAAAGTAAAATTTAAATGAACTATGGAACTAATAAAAGAAAGTAAAATAAAATCTCAAAACTAAAAACCAAGCCAAAAATTTAAAAAAACATCCCACACCAAAAAGTACCCAAAGAAAGCAAACCAGAAAGTAAATCCAAAGAGCCGAAAAAATAAACTTTGAAAGGGAAAGGGCAAAAGCAAAAAAACTTGTAAAATAAAGATAAAAGTATAAAAGGAAATAAAAGATGTAGTTAAGAAAAGAAAGTAAAATAAAAAAATCAAAATAAAAATCAAAACTACAAACCAAGCCAAAAAACAAAAGCAAATCCCACACCAAAGACTCCCAAAGAAACAAAACCAGAAAGTAAATCCCAAAGAAGAAAAATAATGAAATTCAAAAGGGAAAGGGGCAAAAGCAAAACAAAACAAAACAACACACAAAAACACAATATCTCTTCTCTCTTCTCCCCTCTCCTCTCCTCTCTCCTCTCTTTCCTCTTTCCTCTCCCCTCTCCTCTCAATAATTTGCACAAATTGCCACAAAACCGCCCCGAAGTCGGGTCCAATCACTTGCTCCTCTCTCCTCTCTCCTCTCTACAAACCTGGACAAATCCAGGCCCAGCCAGGCCCCCTAATATCTGCTAGGGGAACTCCATCACAATGGCCCTGCCCATGACCTCAGAGATGACCTGCACCAATCACATCTAGCCATGACCAAGAGTCACAGAAGAGTCTATGACAGTGCCTTGCCAGGTGGGCAGCAGAGGGTCACATTTAGGCTTTTGGAAATTAAAGCAGGAGTGGCTTCATGGCCTTTGGTTCCTTGGAACCTGTGATGGCTTCTGTTTGAAAGAGCTCTTGGTGTCTCTCATTCTCAATGGTGGCTCAAGCACATGCGCCCTTCACTGACTCTATGAGGACTGTTCTGCTCAGGAAATCTAATCCAGTGACTACTAACATCTA
>PVHP010019678.1:0-15000 GCA_004024765.1 Zapus hudsonius
CAGGGAACTGAGCGGAAGAGGGGGCGGAAAGATTGTGAGAGCCGTGGTGGGGGAGACTGTCCAGAGGCATGGCACCCATCAGTAACAACACACTTGGGCCAGGAAGACCGGGATGAGTACTAAGATATACAGGATCCCTTGCCACAAGGACTAATACAGACAGCCCACGGAGGAGGATATACAACTGATCAGGGATGGGTAGGGGGGGAATTGGGGAAGTCGGGCTAACAACGCATGGTTTGCCCACTAAATAATGTAACTCATTATGGACAGTAAATATTAAATTAAAAAAAAGAAAAGGTAGGCATTCAAACTTTGGTTGATTGCTAAAAGAATTCTAATAATAGGAGATGGCTGAGTACAGTGTGTTTTTTTGATTAGAATAACTGTGCATGTGATGCTGTGTGATATTTTACACATGCATACTATGCACTCATCAAATCAGGAATGGACTTTCAAATCCAGAGTGTCTGAGCTCAAATTCACTTCTACTATTCAGTCCAATAAATATTTTATACTCAAACCTGTGTTTCTTCTTCTATAAAAAAAATGCCATTACCTTACCTGGCAGGTTTTTGGTTAGATCAGTTTAAATGAGAATATATTTGCCACATAGCATATACACCAGAGAGTGGAAACTCTTAAAAATCCACTTGGACTTTTTTCTTTTCTAATTACAAAACATAGTTAATATCACGTAAGTAAAATTTTAACTATGTGAATTATTCTCAAAGTGTAATTCACAAAGTGCTCCTGAAGTCATTTCAGAAGGCTTACAGTGTCAAAATTATTCCATAGTAATATTTAGATGGCATCTGACCTTTTGTTTTTTTGTTTTCTAGTTCTAGCTTACCTTTAACTCACAACAATACTCCTACCTCAGCCTCCTGAGTGTTGAAATTAAAGGCATGACCAATTAGGCTTAATTTCCACTTTAAAGATGCAATTCCTAAACCTTGCATAGATAAAGAATCTTGCCCAAGGACACATAGGTAACTGAATGGTAAGACAAAATTAATATCAGGCAGTTTTATTTCATAGCCATTTAAAATATATAAAATCAAATAACTATTAATACCTTATTATATCTTGTCTTATTGTCAAATAAGGCAATAAATTATTTTATTTAGATTAATTAAAACAATCACTTTTTGAAGCCATCGTTTGTCAGGTACTATATGGTACGTATTAAGTATATACCTACCATATGCAACAACACTGCAAATTTAGAATTATAGTTATAGACATCACAAAATAGGTTTTGAGAGGCAGAACATCTTGTCCAAGTTAAATCAACTGCTAAGGGGCAAATTACATTTATCTCCAAAGGCTATGGAATTTCTGCTTCATTACCTTCCAAAACAAAGCCTTTTATGCATAATGGGTTCTGGAGATCATTCCTTTAAGATATTCAGGTGCTCACTGTTCAACTAGACAGATTACAGTGATAGTTTGAAGTCATACTGAGTCATGAGGCTGAAATTTCATTTACTGCCAACCAGAGTACAAATCAGTAAAGCTTATTTTCATTCATAATCCAAGCATTTTTTTAAAGTCACTTATGTGCTAGAAGAGTCATAGGGCTTTAATTTACAGCAGGTTGAAGCAAGCTGATTAAGAGTGCTAGTTACCAAGTGCACATCCACCTGTCTGGGCTAGCCCACTGCCACATTCTTGTAGCAGGGTTAAATAGCAGTTTAGACACCTCATAAGAAAACACACTGTCAAAAAGGAAATGACTAATAATATTCTGGAACCAATGGAATATTAAAAGAGATATGTAGGTTAAGAACAATTATCTACAAAATTCTTGTGTAAATAGCTCAAATTACTATATTTGCCACTTGGCCTTGCTCTATTACGATCCTCAATTATTTGGCAAGTTGGTAAGGTTCAAAGAAATAAACACAAACAGTAACAAATACTGAGTTTTTTTGTTATGCATGCAAACACAAATGTTACCATGTGACCACTTATAGATGGTTTCTACAAGTGGATTCCTATTAAATCATAAGGTAGTAGAGTTGGGAAAATCTTTAGAAGTCACTATAGCATGTATCACATACTAGTATCCCAACCAGGAGGAGACCACAGATTTTGAAGCCTTTGCTGTCAAGTAAAGCTATCATATCTCCTACTACTTATCCTCTGCTTCATTCCAAAATAGCAGTGAGATTTTCTCGAGAAAGGTATCAATCAGCAGGTCCACTCTTAAAACTTCTATTAGTAGTTCTGCCACTCACAAAGATTCTACATAAGGGACAATCTCTCTTCATAAGAAGATCTAGTATAGCCCTCCCTTTTACTAGGAGGAGAAACCAGTTACAGTTTAAAGTCCTTTGCTCCAAGTTTCTTAGCTAATTTTGCTTTCTTGACTGCTACTCTATGCTTTTCTACTAAATGAATAAATATGATGATTTAGTTATAAATGCTATTTTTAAAAAAATACTGAATTTTAATTTCTTTCACATAATCTGACAGGACTATCAAAATCTAGAAGAATCGCCTGGTGCTATATTCACTATATAATTGCATACCTTTATACTTTACACTGGCACAATCTAAATTTTGGTTTTTGATTATTAAAAGAAGTTAACACAAAAACATTTCTAAATTTTTTGTGGATGCATTAAATATATTGAATTTAAGATTCCAAAACCAGATTACACCACAGGGAAATAAAGAGTTGCTCACTCTATCAAAATTAGCAACATTTCTAAAAATACATGCTTTAATTAAGTGAAGTTAATAAAATATTCTTGAAGTTTATGACTTACTGATTCTGGTAAGTACATTATAAATTATATATTTCAGAATATCAAACTACTTATGAAGAGCATTAGGCCTGAAGTATAGCTCTATTCTTTTTAAAAATATCTTTATTATGAATAAGCTTATACATTGTATGAGCAAATCTTGTTAATTGTGTCCCCAATTCCCTCCTCTCTGACCCCTACCCACTGGGGTACTTCCCTGGTAACCATTCTGGATCTGTCCATAGGATAGGGGGTATGAACTGCACCAGAGGTTATAGGTCTATTCTTAAACCAGCGTAACTGCCTGGTGGCATAGTGTTATCTATTATAGAGAATGAATAGGTTAACTGTAGTAAACTAGGAGCTTCAGGAAGGTGGACAAGTTGTTATTTATAAGGTAACTTTAGAGATCTGTTTTAAGTCTACTCTTTTGCAGAGGTCAGTAATTCAGGTTTTGAAGTACAATGGCCCTTGTTTCTTTTCCTGACATCATTGCTTTACTATTTAATTGCTCTGAGCACCCCCTGGTGGAGGGCAGAAGAAGGAAAGAATGTACAATAGACTGAGGTGAGGGGGAAAAAAGAGATCTGGAATATGTGCAGATCTTTTGACTCTCTAAAATGCTAATTAATTTGTAGCTGATCAATAAATAAGCTGGATTAACCATCTAGCTACTTAGAGTTCACAATTTATTCAATGAACACTGAAATTCTTATCAAATGTGAAGAGCATGACTGGATATTTGGATCAGTTACTTTCTCATTGCCAGAACAAAAGTACCCAACGGGAAGTAGTTTCTGGAAGGAAGAGGGTTTAATTTGGCTTATGGTTTTGAGGGGATGTTTCATCATGGTGGGGAAGGCATAGCAGGTTAGAATGGAAAAAAGGTTGAGACTGCAACACAGGAAGCAAAGAGAAAACAAGTGGGAACAGGTCATAAAACCTCAAGGTTTGCCCCACATTTCTTCCAGCAAGGCTCCACCTCCAAAAGGTTCTACAATCGTCCCAAACAGCACCACCAACAAGGGTCAAGTGTTCAAACACAGAGTAATACAGGGCATTTTACATTCAACCCACAACAGATACAAATAACCTAGCCTTGGAGTCTGGCATTGATAACTAATCCTATTTCCCTGGACTTGTTTGACCTCCTAAGATCTCAGGTTCCTCCTAGCAGAATTGGGAATGGTATTTTTGCTGACAACAATAAAAGAAAGGAAGTGAAAAAGTGCCAAGCATAGTGCACTTGTTTTGCAAATAAAAAAAAGACACAAAATTTCATCTTTGGTTCCTTGACAGAAGGAAGGGTCATCTTTTGTGCTTTCAGTTGCAAGGCCTTAGACTGCTTCTGTCTGAAGAGCCTAGGCCTAGATAAAAATGGTATAATTGAAGTGTTCTATATGACTGAAAAAAAAAAGTCTTGAGATCTTCCCAGACAATAACTCTATATGACATTTTTGTTATGGCAGAAATAGTCCTCAGAGAGACAGCAATATTTCTTGGATGAATACAGTGAGTCACAGGAACAAGTGCCACACTGAGTAAGGAAGAATTTCTCTACAATATGCTTTCTTGTGTTTCCCTAATCATTTTTACTTGTGACAAGGAAAATTAGGGAAATATGTGTATCATTGAAAGGCAGTTTCTTTGGTAAGCAGACATCATATGCCTCCTTGGAGAGGAATAAAAGTAGAATGACTATCAATTATAGATTTCAAAGCTATAATGCCAGAGTTTGAAGTCCTATCTCTTCTAGCTAATAGGTGATTTGGAAAACTCTCCTATTTTTCTTAAGTCTCAGTTTCTACCTCTAAAAAGTAATCATAATTGTAAAATTTAAGGAATATGTTAGCCAATCAATCTGCTAGCAGCAGTCAGTCTACTTGCCTATCTATCTACCTACCTATCTAATCATCAATCTATCTATCTGACTTCATGTCTACCTCCATACCTAGATGATATGTCAATAAGCTTGCGTTGAGTAGGGGCAAAATATTATATGCTGAATTAAGTTACTGTACTACCACAAAGTGCCAAAAACTCAGCTGAGTCCTAGGACATGACCACTAATAGATGAATAGTTTAATAGTTTTTGCTTGGATAAAGGTAAGAGTTTTCTAGGCTAGGGCTTTTGAGTGAAGTGTAGATCACATTAGCTCTATTTTATTCTATTATATCTAATTCTTGTTATTATCTTCTAGCAATAATGAACATGGCATAGTTTGTTATAATGCCATTCCACAGATAAGAAAACTGAGATCATATAGTTTATAACAGAGCCAGAAGATAAGTTGATTTCTACCTGTTCTCTATTGACATCACTTTTATTTGAAATGTGAGCCATCCTGGCTACCTTGCTAAGCCTCTAATTTTGGGGTGTGTGAATACACTGAAGTCAAATTATAAAAAAATATTTTAAACCACTAGGTATAATTTAATTACTAAAAACATATAATTGTATTTTAAGGCATAAAAGTAAATAAAAGAAAGAAATAAAGGGGATAGCTTCTGTAACAAATTGTATAAACACATTTGGATACACACTCAAGCATGTTTATATGTGTGTGTGTGTATATATATATATATATATATGCAGAGAGAGAGAGAGAGAGAGAGAGAGAGAATGTGAGAATGCTTCCATAGCCAAGAAAAAGATTTGTAAAGCTGTCATTTTAACTTGTTTATTATGCTTCTCAGGTCAAGCAAACATAATCATTACATGTCACTGGAATTTCTTTGCTGAATATACTGAAATCTGCTTTTAAAATGCTGCTATAAAATGGTAATAGAGTCTACTTGGAGAAAAGACTTAAAAATATTTATCAGATGTTCCCTGGTTCGTAATCCACTCAAGTACAACTGTGTCCATATGACGGTCATTCAGTCCATATAAGGAACACCTCTCTAACTGAAAACCAAACTTGGAAGTATTTTTCTATAGTGAAATTATCCATTTTTAAATGAGATTTCATATTATGATGACTTAGCAAAGCAATAAGAAAAAAGTTTTATCATCAAAATATTAGAAAAAAAACATGTGTAAAAAATATAAATATATGCATATCTCTGGTAATTTATATTTCACAATATTATTATTTTATAATTTAACTTGGTTATTAAGAAAGATGAAGTTTATTATATCTCTATATAAACATTTCTCAAAAGGTATTTGCTAGTTTCTGTTAAACGGGTGAACTTTATCCTGGCTGCAGTTCAGGTTATAAAAGCAGCAATGCTTATTTTATCTCCCCACAAAGTGTTGCTGAGATAATTACTGCTGACAGCTTTATTCAAGGTTCATTTCACTTTTTCTGCTATTTTTCTCTGGTTAGAAGTTCAACGGAGCCCATGGGAAGCCACACCCCTCACACCTGTTAGGCTTCTTCATGTTACTGAGGGCTAGTATGGACATGTCACTTCAAATTAGTATTGTACCAGGGCATTAACTGTGACAATTACTTATCACAGGTTTAACTTTAAAAAGTTTCTAATTCAACCACAAAAACAGTGTCACAAAAAGTAATTTAAACCTATAAAGGTAGGTTGCATAAAAACATCCAGAGAGCCACAGACTAGGTAGGTTCCCAGGGTTAGCTTTATGCAGCATCTAAATTATGCAAGAATGCTATATAACTGAGAACATTTCCTCTGAAATAAAATCAAACCAAAAAGGTAAACAAAGCAGAGCTGCCAATTACACTTTTGCCAGCCAGCAAGGATGGTGAGAAGGCCTTTTTCAAGTTTTCTTCATCATACTTAGATATGTGATTTATTTTGGTAATTCTTTGTGGCAGTAACTGAATCAATAATGAAATTTCCTGTGAAAGCAAAGCAGCTACTTCTAACCTTATCCAAGGGCAGACATAGTTTTATAGCTAGAAGGAAATACTTTTGTAATTGTGTTTTTAAACCACTTGTACACCAGAAAATTATCATTAGGAAGTAGGTATAGATCTAGAAAGGAAAAAGTAAAAGAAAAAAACCAAAGACAACACCCCCACTCTTAAATGTATTTCAAGCCAGCTATTTTAAGCCTGTTTCAAATGCAAAATAATCTCAGAATTATGCCACCTCTGAAAAGACCTGTGATGGTTGGAGGTGGTTAATATGGACTGCTGAGAGGGTAATTGTGGATCTTCAGTTAATTACCTTCTGCTGATAGGGGATTTAAAAAATAAATAAAGTACGTCTTTTTTTCCCCTAGTTTTACTTCAGTTTGGACTCAAGAAAACAGGCTGATGATGGCTAAGCTTTGGGTACTTCATTATTTGCTGCTGTTACTTAGATACTGATCTAAAACTCTGAAAAATAGAACCACATAACCAGTGCTAATGTGCACTAGTAAAGTAACACTGAACAGATCTGGACTTGCAACAATGTACATACTCTGATTCACATACATTGAGTCCATTATCTGGTCAGAACTGAAAAGTATTCTATTCTCATAATCATATTCTCTTTCTCTCTCTCTCTCTCTCTCTCTCTCTCTCTCTCTCTCTCTCTCTCTCTCTCTCTCTCTCTCTCTCACACACACACACACACACACACACACACACACACACACACACAGGAAGGCTGTGGAAGTTGCCAACCAGAGTTGGTAGAGTTTGGCTTTGAAACAGAGTCTGAAAGTACTAAATATGTAAGCAAATCAAAGGAGAAAATAGTAACACTGACTAGAAATTCAGTGTAAGAAATTGTCTGCATAAAATCATACTGACTGGTGAGTGAAATCAGTTTGATGAAAATATTGATATGACAACAAAAGTTTCAGGATTGTAACGGTCTTAAATTTTAAAAGTCGTTATACATAGGAAAGGTGTACTGGAAACATGGGATTTTTCAAGACACTTTTCAATTTCTAGCATTTATAATGTCATTTTTAAACAAAAACATATAGTCAACATAGGGAAGAAATATTGATTATAAAGAGCCTAAGATCTTATGGAAAACAAACAAGCAAAACCCTTTGCCTTATTATTCTACAAGTACAATATATTCACAGGGAATAAAAACCAAATCATCAGTTAGAAAGGTGCCTTTACCTCAAGTTGATTCTTCATTTTAAGTCTGACAAAGTGATGGTTCTGTTGAAAAACCTCATTATGTTAGAGAACGACATTTGTGGTAACTTCAGTTTATCATATGCACAAACTTCCACAAGTACAAGGATACACCAATCCTGCTTTATATGCAGGAAGTGTACTAACCAGGCATTTGGCACACATCTAGTCAATAGTAGGATGTCATTTACCCCCAGACACTGTGGAACAGTTTGGATAACAAACACAAGAGTTCTGGATATTTCTCCAGCATATCTAATTCCTTGGCAATACTTGGGCTGTTATCCTAACAACTTTGTTCTCAACATATGGACACAGTACTACTGGGTATCTGTGCCTGGCATTTTCTTCTAGGAAAAATAGAGTCTGGATTCATCTATACTAATTTCATTCTTCTAGAGAAGAAATGAGGAAAAAATAATTTCTAGAAATGAGAAAAATAATTTCACCTTTCTAGTTAATTCTTGATAGCTCATATTAGCCAAATGAATTTTCTCCTGCTAAATTCTGTAACCCATATTGATATTCTCTAGACTTCCTGGTTTATAAGTCATGGGGACTAGGATGTACCTCAGTGGAAGGGTACTTGAATAACATAAAGAATACCCCTAAATTTGATCCTTAGCACCATTAAAAGTAAGTTGCAGTTTTAAGAATCACAAGGTTGGTTGTGTCTATTTTAGATACTGGATTCTAAAGTCCTGAAGACACACATAACCTGGGTCACATATTCTCAATTTTAGATACCACTGGGCTTAGTAAATTGCTTATTATTTCAATTTAAATGAGTATTCTCTCCACTTTCCTCATCAAGATAAAATGTGAAAGTTCCTAATTTTCTAGAGAAATACATATTCTGCCTAGTTCTACAGTCCAGTAACCATTCCAAAGTGAGATAAATAGTAAAAACTATTATTTCTACATAACTAACTGAGCCTAAGTGAAAAGTATTACAACATGAGAGGATGTGCCAAACTGAATTAAGTAACCACTTACATCTTGAAACTACCAATAAAATAAACATAATATAAACTATTCAAATTCCATGAAAACACAATTTAAATGTTCAATTTTTGAGAAAGGTGGATTTCAGGGAATGAGCATAATTCAAATACCATTTCAACCTGATTTTTTAAGACAGCTCTTAAATTTGTAAGAGTCCATAAAATAGCTAACAAAAACATTCTTAGGTAGGTATAGGCATAAATAATATCCCAACACATTTTAAATATCTCACATAAGAATGATTTGAAAATGACATCTATAAGTTCTATACTCATACCTAAAAGTGCTCACTGGAGATATAAAGCCTGAGTTGTCCCACTACATTCAGTAAAATATGAGAGGGATAATCTGTGGTATCACCACAGATTTCTCATTTTTCCTCCTAGTAGTTCTATCATCTTTTGTTTGCTTTAAGACTGTTATATATTATGATTATTTGATTTTTATCATTTAAACTTCTAGCAAATTGAAATTAATATTTTTGGCATTATAAAGTCTATTTTGACTGCTATTAGTATGACTACATTAACATTGACCTTTAACCAGTCTATCCACATCTTTTAGATGTCTTATCCCCAACCCTCTAAAAGAAATAAAAACCCAAGAATAATGCACATGGCATTACTTTACTAATCACTATACATTTTAGGATTCCCACTCAAGTAAATCCAAGAGTGAGTAGTAATCCTCTGTACACATGTGAATATGCTTTCTTATTGGTTTCCTCTGTACATATACATACATCCAAAAATAATCTTTTATAGTAAAAATTTAAAATCCTAAAATCTGATTATTTTGAATTTGACATAAAGTAAAATATTGCTTTATTTCCAAGTCAACATTTCTTCTATGGACTAACTCATATCTGCATATATATATATATATATATATATATATATATATATATATATATATATAGTTTTTGGTTTTATGAGATTAGAGTCTTGTTATGTAGCCCTAGTGCCTGGAACTCACTATTTAGAACAGGCTGGCTTTGAAGTTGTGATAATCCTTTTATCTGTCTCCTGAGTGTTAAGATTATAGCTGTGTGCCACAAAGCCTGACTTCTATAGCATTTATTTTTATGAATGTTATAAATTTGGTATAAAATAAAAGCTGTGAAGAGTTTATTCTTCAAAACAGGCAGAAACCTTTTATTTCATTGTGTGTGTAAATGCTATATGCATGTATGTGTGTGCATGTGTCCTGGGAGCACATGTGAAGAGACCAGACAGGACTTTGTGTGTTCTCTATTACTCTTCCACTATATTTCCCTGAGACATGACCCACCTTTCTCTGAATCTGAAGCTTGCCATTTCTTGGTTAGACTGGCTGACCAGGGAACTCCAGTGATCCTCCTTCTCCCTCCTCAGGGTGTTCATGGCCATACCTGGCTTTTTTTTTTTGATGTGGGTGCTGGGGATTGGAATCCGGTCATTATGTTTACACAGAAAGAGCTCTTATCCACTGAGTATTATCACAGCTGTAGCAGTCACCTTCAACCCACCCAACCCAAAGCAGCTTATGGAAGGAAAAGGGGTTGTTTTGAGAGGAAGGTTCATCATTGTGGGGAAAGGATAGAAGGAGAACAAAACCAATAGGAATCACAACTCCATAGTGGGAGTAGTATGAGTGAGCTATCTCTGAGCACCCAAAGGGGCTGGACTAATGAAACTCAAGGCAAGCCCCAACAACACACCTCCTCTAAGGCTCTACCTCCTAAGGAACCCACAACTTTCCAAAACTGCTACTAGCTGAAGATGAAGTATTCAAAGCAATGAGCTTAGGGAGGAGATTTCATTCAAACCACCAAACCAGTCTTATCAGATTCCATTTTCTTATAATAATTATATATAATATTTTCAAGAAAAGTAGCCCTCAAATTTAAGCTGAATAAATTTAATAAGAAAATACTGCAGTTAAAGAAAAAAAAGAGAATGTGAGGCTAACAAAAGTTAAACACTGAAAACCTTTTTCAAAACAGGGGATGAATCATTTTATATTGTTTTTATAAACACATAATCAATTTTACAGATCTTCAAAAATAAAATGAAATTTCTCAGGAAAATGAAAGAGATGATTTGATCATGAATGCAAATTTAAAACAGTGGCCATTCAGAAGCACTATATTGTTTAACATGTTTTTAATTTCCATTTTACTTTCAAAGAATTACATATTAGAAGTATGATGAAACAGATGATTTAGTGTTAGAAGAAGAAAACTTGAACTTGGAGATGGGGACAACAATGGAAGGAATAAAAAGGATTCCAACATTTATTGGGAATCTATTATGTGGCATACACTTTAATTTCGCCCTCCCACTACCTGTTAATATAATGGCTCTATAGAGTGAGTATCATTACTTACATCTTAAAGGTAAGGACATAGAAGTCCTAAGAGTGTTTATGGTGGACCTGAGATTTAATTTTAATTCAAGTGAGTCTGTATTCTTTCACCCATATGAATAAAGTTTTCTGTTTAGTCAGGCAATTCATATTGATTATCTCATCTATTCCCAAAGCTAATATAGCCATGCAACTCATGAGGAATCCCAGACTTAAGAAAACTAGCAAATCTGTACAGTTATTTTAACATACTCTGACTTGTAGTTAAATGAATGCTTCCTACCAGACATCACTGGTCTACTAGGGAAAACAAAGTCCAGAGGCCTTATAGACTTTTCTAACATCAGTTACTGAACCACAGCAGGATCCTATGAGATAGGTCTGCAGGGTTCACACATACACAGCATACACAAGGCATACACACACACACACACACACACACACACACACACACACACAGAGCATACACCACATGATGCAAGAATCTCCTAAATGATGCCATGTAAACTGTTCTCCAGCTAAAGTGATACTATCTAGCTTTTCAATTCAGGAAGCATTCATCCAGGTTAGTTCCTTGGGGCCTAAGAAGCACCACTAGGAACAAGGAATGAAGGGATTGTAGCTCAGTTAGGTGGATGTTTATCTGGCATGCATGAGTAATAAAATGAGATGTAGTGACACATGCCTATAATCTCAGAACTCAGGAGGTAGATGTAGGAATATCTAAAGTTCAGGTTATCCTCAGCTACATAGCCAGTTTGAGGCCAGCCTCCCACCCCAACTCCCCCCATCAAAAAAAAGAAGGAAAAAATTACATGTCATTTTGACACATTTAGGCAACTAAGTGGGAAACAGCAATGAGCTCCTTTCTATTACAGTGGATGTCCTCTGGGGATACCATAAGGATGAGAAGAATGTAATTCCCTGGGAAATATTTGGTAGTATAGTTGTGCTTATCTCTGAAGACTGGTAGACACAAGTGGGCACAAGTGGGAAGCACCCTGGGGTTTCTTCTAGACTCTCAAATTCTACTAGAAGACCTAGCTCTCCATCTTCCCATACTGTCTCTGCAACATAGGGATCATTACTATCTTCTCTTATACCAAGACCATATCTTGTTCTATACCTGATTCTGTTTTCAGCTACTGTCAACTTTACTGAGCCTTATATCTATGTTAAGTCTCATATACTCAAGTAGCCTCAAGCATCAACTAGGTCAATAATCTACCAACCTTGATCTAGCCCATATCCGCATATCAGGACTTTGCTAGATTAAATTCATTCACTGAAACAGTGGCATTTAGGGAACAATATTCCATTTGTAACTTGGGAATTTTCAGGAATTTGGGGTTGGGTTTAAAAAAATTCCTCATGGGCTGGAGAGATGGCTCAGTGGTTAAGGCACTTGCCTCCAGTGCCTAAGGCCCCTGGTTCAATTCTCCAGAACCCACATAAGCCAGACCCACAAGGTAGTGGCTCTAATGCGCTCTCTCTCTCTCTTTCTCTCTCTCTCTCTCTGTCTCTGTCTCTCTGCTTGAAAATGAATAAATAAAAATATTCTAAAAAATTCCTCATATATCACAGCATAGATAGTAATGGGGTGGTGTAACCAAACAAAAAGGCCATGAAGTTCTGTTGGAGGCATCTTGGTATACAAGTCAGAAATGGAGCTCTACTCCAGACACAAGTTTATAACTTTCTAATCATGAACTTCTCTGAATCACAGAGCCTCAAGGAGCTTAAGTATGATTCTGTAGACAATATGAAAATTAGAGATTTAAGACAGAAGAGTAATATGATTCAATAAACAAAGATAAATAATATTCCACAAATTTTGTAGACTAGAGTGGGAGACACGAAACTAGGGGATCAGGAGAAAGTGACATAAGGTAGAACTGTGAAAGAAAAAGAAAAACTATAGGAGAGGTAGGTCAAAGGACCAGAAGGGTAAGAACGGAAGCTACAATAATGCTTGCCTTCTGTGAAATTAGATTATAACCTGTAGCACCCAAGCCCCATTTCCCTGGGCATAATCATACAAAGTTCCTATATTGTCTTGGTTTGTTAGATTTTCAAGTATTTTTTCCAAAAGTACCATCTTATGTGAAGTTTACAACAATGTTAGTAGTTGCAGTATCAATAGCCCAGACGCTTGCCTCACATGTGCAAGGCTCTAGGTTTGATAACTAGTAAGGTGGTGGTGGTGGTGGGGTCTCTCGTGAAGTTAGGAAAGGTAACAGACTTTTCTAAAGTGGGAAACAATCACTTATTAAATATAAAATCACAACTGTGGTAAAAACAATAAAAGAACAATTCCCATGAAGAAACAGATGAGTTGGGAGATAAGCATAAATTCTAAGAGAGATACTGGAAGGAGAATGGAAGGCCCACTTGTCATAACTGTAAGAGTATAGAGAACAAGAGACAGTAATGATACAACCACCCCAGGAAGCAGGAAGAGCAACATGGCCTAGGTGGTCACGTTAAGGAGTTTGGTGCTTATGAGATAATATAAGTGGGGGAAAATCTATATATCTTGGGTAGATTTGTATCTTTTTAAAGCAGGGTTATTCTGATGTAGTATGGAAAGTTTGCCTAAAAGTAAAAAAAAAAAAAAATGAATGTGAAAGCTGTGTTTGGAGACTTGCAGTAGTTCGGATTTCATAACTAGTATTATATATTAGGACAGCAGCATTAGAAATGAGTAAGTGAAAGAATAAAAGAAGTTTAGTAGTTTAAAATGATGGGAATTGAAAAAGTATCAAGAATAACTCACCTGGCTTATGGAATTAGATGGCTGGTGGTGCCATTTATGGAATTTGGAAACTTCAGAAGAGGATCAGTTAGGAACAATGAAGAAAACAAATTCAATTTTCAGTATGTTGGATCAAATCCTTTCAGAGGATGGGACTATGGCTCAGCAGTTAAGTGATATGGCTGTGCAAGCATAATGATCTGAGTCTTATCCCCAGCAACTATGTGGGAAAGTGCTGAGGTGGTTGGAAACAGAAAATATCACTGGGGATTGCTGGATAGCCAATGTGACTGAATAAAGGCAAATCAAATGTGGTGGGAGCACAGAGAAGAAAGAACATGTTCTTGCATATCGTGAGGATGGTGCCAGAGAGGAATTGTATTTTGAAATGTGAGAGAGGATAAAAATATGAAGTAGCGGTTGGGGATATGGCTCAGTAGACAAGTGTGCTTACTGTGCAAGGATGAGGGCCTGAGTTCATCCTCAGATCGTGTGTGTGTGTGTGTGTGTGTGTGTGTGTGTGTAAAAGCCAGGTGCAACTGCACATTACTGCAACCCCAGTACTGAGGGAGATGGAGAAAGAACTTCTGGGACTCTGGTCAGCCAGTCTATCCAAACAAAAAAGGCAAGTTACAGGTTCAGTGAAAGGCTTTATCTCAAAGAAATAAAGTTGAAGAGCACTCAGGTGTGCAAGGTGTGTACACACACATGTGCATATACAATATATACACAAACAATATTTTTCAAAAGTCCTTTGAGATACCTATATGGAGATGATTATAAGGCTATTCTGTAGCTAACATAGGAGGAGTGGGCTACAAATATAAATTGGTTATATTATATGAATAAACTAGAGATATATAAGAATACCTAGGGAAAGTGTACTGAAATATAATGAGCACATGGAAATAAGCCCTAAAGGAACCTTAATATATAGCCGTTTGGTAAAGAAGGAAGAGCTTATAAACAAGACAGAAAAGAAAGAGCAACAAAAAGGCAGGGGACATGTGGAGGTGAGACGAAGAATGGTGATACCCTGGGGAAAGTAGTAGTTCAAGGAGTTTCAATGACTCAA
>PVHP010019678.1:20000-25052 GCA_004024765.1 Zapus hudsonius
TACCTTCATCATAACCAAATCTTCATCCTAACTATCTTGGATTCCTTTTCATTAAGTGAATTCAATGTATTTGCTCAGAATTTACTTTGTGAAAATATTGTATCTCAGTCTTCAAAGACATTAAACCTTTTAGACCAGTCTCTGTAATTTAAGTACATTTCTAGGTTCTCTGAGAAAGATCACCCCCAACTCTCACTCTATTTTTTACTTAAAAAGAAGTCACTAATAGGAAGCCAGAAAGAACACCCAACAATTAGAGAACACAAGTGTTCTTTAAGAACATTTATTAAATTTTAACATGAATATGCATTGTGCTAAGTGAGGAATAGTAAAACACAATTCTGGACATAATCTAACAGGGAAGAAAGACACAAAGAAAAAAACAGTATGTGGAAAAGTAGAGAGACAAATGAAAACAAGGTTATTAATATGAAATGATAAAAGGGCCAATATTCAAAGCAAAACTGATAACCATAAATTTGTAAGATAACCTAATAAATGAAAGTAATATATGTGAACAGTATTTTGTTAAGAATAATGAATCAGAGAAGTAGGAAGATGACTGTGAGGTCAAGGCCATCAATATATGGCTTGTATCCTGATAACATGTATATGAATATATGAAGGTTTTAGTATAATTATTGACTTATAATGCCACTTTCTGGTTTATTCCTTAAATTCATAATAGCTAAAGCCAGGGCCTTACCTATTAGATTCTTAAGACAGGAGCAAGACAATATTCTAACTTGATTTGTAGGCATATACATACTTTGGAAGGTCTAGCCATGACTCTTGCTAGTTCTCAAATCCAGTGTGAGTACAAATTCTAGGAAAAATTGGATTGGATGTCTTAAAACTGGAATTATTCTGAGAAACAAGGACATGTAAGAAACAACATAACAGAAAAGGGAGAAGCTTTTGGCAGGGGTTAGGATTTAGAGCTCAATACTGGTTCTGCATTATTGCAAGAACTCTTTTTCTTAGGAGAACTGACAAGCACTTGCTCCCCCACTGACAGGGCACCCATGAAAGATTCTAAAGGCCAATACTACCACAGTTCAACATGGCAAACCAATGGGTTTAATGGACTTCTCTACAGAGCATAAGTGAGGGTATTACCTAACACAAGTGTTAAGACCCCAAAGAAGCCACAGCACTGATGGATGACAACTTTTCCATAGGTGCATAGTCAGAGATCTCTGCCCTATATATACTTTATCTCCCCCAAGAACATGAGACCTTGTATGTAATTGCATAAACCTGGCATAGTGGATGCCTAAGATCTCAGGCAAGGGCCCCTTTACTGTCCTTTTCATGTGGGGTAATGTCATCAAGGTACAATCTTGAGTGGTAACAGCTGCTTCTGATAAAAGATGGCAGTATGGTTTTCCTTGGCATATTCAACATGCACTGACTTTCATGTACCAGTTTAAGGTTATAGATCAACACATTTGTACCAATTAGTTAGTTCAAAATAATTTTGTTGAGGATTAGTTACCTATAATAAAATGAACCCATTTCGAATATAATTTCTATAATGTTATATTAAATATACTCTTGTAACGACAGCCATCATAATCAAAATAAAGAAAATTTCCATCACTTTGTTAATTTATTGTTTTTCCAGAGTCCAGTCCAGGTCACAGATGAAAATAATTAAACTAAGGTTTAATATTTTATATAGTATAAGGTTTTATAATTTATCATTTAGTTGTAAACCTTCATCATGCGACCTGAATATAGGATCTTTGTCAAACAGATTTTGCAAATAATTTTTTTCTCTTTGTGGCTTGTTCCTTTTCATCAAACTTGAGTTCCTTTGTAATTGTGTGCACATATGCATCTTTCTATGGTTTGTATTCTGATAACAGCGTATTTATTTTTTTTTTAAATTTTTTTATTCATTTTCAAGCAAAGAGAGAGAGAAAGAGAAAGAGAGAGAGAGAGAGAGAGAGAGAGAGAGAGAGAGAGAGAGAGAGAGAGAGAGAGAGCGTGCGTACCAGGGCCACCACCTTGTGGGTCTGGCTTATGTGGGTCCTGGGGAATTGAACCCGGGGCCTTAGGCACTGGAGGCAAGTGCCTTAACCACTGAAACATCTCACCAGCCCATTAAACAGCATATTTCAAAGGGCAAAAGAGACAAATTTGATGTTACAGTGAAGGCTTTCAATATTCTAAGAAAAATTTCATGTATCTATATTCAATGTAAATGCTACATTGTCTTGAACACCATACAATGTTAAATATTCCAACTTATTAAAAAACTGATTTGGAAATTTTAGGTCATTTTATATACATACATGCATACATACATACATAAATACATGCATACATATGGGTTAACTTTCTTTTTTTCTATAAAAAAAATTTTATTTACTTTAGGAGAAATACACCTTAATATACTGAGTGTTCATGATAAATTTTTCCTGTTTTTTTTGGTAGGGTTTCACTCTACTCATTCTAGCCCAGGCTGACCCTGAATTTACTATGTAGTCTCAGGGTGGCCTCAGACTCATGGCAATTCTCCAACCTCACCCTGCCAAGTGCTAGGATTAAAGACGTGTACCATCATGATGGGCTTAATTTCCCCAGTTTTAAGGGCTTTGTTAATTTCTCTCAAATAATTTTCCAATGAACAAAATAAATTTTCATGATTTTGGATAGAATGGTGAATAGCATATTTTGTAAATTCCATTTTCAAGGTGCTCCTTGCTATTACACAGTAAGATATATAAAAATCAAGTGAGCCTCAAACTTGAGATCTTTGTGATTTTGGTTACTGAAGGCTGGATTTACAATCATGAGCCATAATACCTCGCTAATTTTTATATACTGATCTTTAGCCTTGTTGACTGGTGGTTATCTACCAAATGTCAGGTATATTCACTGAGGCATCTCTACTATGCTTGGTAGAACTAAAATGTTTTCTAGTTCTTTTTCTTGGCAGCTGTCTTCTGCCTGGCTTCCTGGCCTTTCATTCTATGCAAGCAAAGTTTGATATTCAGCAACAGACTCAGGGAATTTGATGAAGATTTTGAAGCTTCTTTTTTGCTAATATTTTTATCTGGCAAAATGCAGCTGCCCTGGACTTCCAAACATCCCATGTGTGAATCTTCAAGTCATTAAAACCATTAGACACTGTTTTGACTTCTTGCTATGAGACTCAGAAGTTTCCTACAAAAAGAATGCAAGGTTACCATAGAACTAATTTGTTCCTTCTTCAAAGTCTTCTTTGAAGAACTACTACACTGAGGTCAAACATCAGAAAACCAGAGCCAGGTGTGCAGCCACAGCTTGCTGTTGTAGTTACCTTCACATTGCTGGGACAAACACCCCATCAAAAGCAGCTTTTGGAAGGAAAAGGTTTATTTTGGTTTATAGTCTCAAGTGGAAACTATGATTGCAGAGGAAAGGATGGCATGAACAGAGGCTGGACATTAACTCTGCCATAGCAGGCTGCAAACAGTGGCTCAAGAGAAAGAGCCAACTAACACTGTCAAGCTAGGGCTAATAAACCATCAAGGTCCACCCCTACATCAACACAACTCCTCTAAACAAGTCTCCACCTCCCAAATTGACAACAGCTGGGGATCAAGCATTCAGAATACAGGAGTTTAATGGGGGAACACCAAACTCAAACAACCACACCTGTAATCCTAGCAACTGTATCAAACAAAACAAAATAGTACTGAAAATATTTGTTTCATATACTTCATCTTATCTTCCAGCTGCTTATACATGGAAGAAAATTCTCAGAGCTGTTCTACTTTCATGGGCAGAAACAGCAATTCACAAGCACAGGATTTTAACTATAAGTTTCCCATTGGCAGCTGTCTTGCCTCATACTCACTGAGTAGACACTTCCCTGGAACACAGCCACCACCTTCTTATTCTTCTCTGTTCAGGACAGAGTCCATTTCACAACTTTTCTTGCCTTTTAAAGCCAAACTTTCTTTTATTGTTTTCAAAATTGTTCTGTCTGTTTAGTCTTTGGCTGTGGTATTTGTAAAAGACTCTATACATTCACCAGTCAGTGAACCCTCTGAAGCTACTGAGTCACACCACCATTCAGAAGCAACATTATTCATGACCTTCCCAAATAAAGAGAAAGCCAGGGAAAATGTCCAAAGATTGACTGAATTTGTCTGTCCTAAAACAGGTTAACAAAGTAATTTAAATAGCATAAAATGACCCTAAAGAATACCTCTGATTCTGAGTGTGTACTTGATATAAAAATATTTACTCAAGGGAAAAGAAGTTAATGTTTGTTGAATGCCCACTAAATGCCAAGGTTGTCAAACTGCAAAGGGCCTGACAGTAGATACATCAGGCATTGTGGGCCCTCAGATTTTTATTGCAATTTGGCATCCCTGATAACATAGTGTGAATGCAACTGCATACAAATATAAACAAATAGGTGTGTATATGTCCCAGTAAGACAAACACAGACAGTTGGTGATTTGGGGTGACAATCTTTTTTTTTTTTTTTTTTTTGAGGTAGGGTCTCACTCTAGCACAGGCTGACCTGAAATTCACTATGTAGTCTCAGGGTGGCCTTGAATTCATGGAGATCCTTCTACCTCTGCCTCCAGAGTGCTGGGATTAAAGGCGTGTGCCACAACGCCCGGCTTGGGTGACAGTCTTAACTGCCAATTCCTGTATTATGTTATGTCCTATACATCAGGAAAATTGGTAATTTACAACTATTTTTGTCCTGTAAAGGTGACAGCATCATGCTAAAGTGTGGTGGAACACACCTGGTAATTCCAGTAGTCAGGAGTCTAAGGCAAGAGTTCAAGGCCAGCATGGACTACAGAGTAAAACCCTATTTCAAATTAAAAAAAAAAGTAAACAAAAATGGCAACTTCATTTGGCTCCACCTAATATGCTACTTCACAGAGTTAGTTAGATGCTATTTGAAAACTAAAGCAAACAAACAAAAATGGAAACTTCATTTGGCTCCATTTTAATGTGCTAACTAACCTACTAAGTCTTTTCAGCAGATTTTCAAGGGTGTTAATGTTCTTATTCTACAGATGAAAAAAACTGAAA
>PVHP010019679.1:0-31711 GCA_004024765.1 Zapus hudsonius
TATAGATACATGTACATAGATACTGTATCTCCCAATCCTGTCTATCTATCAGTCTACCTATCACCTCTCATTCTATCTATCCACCTGTCTAACCCGATCATCTGTCCATCTATTATCTATATATCTACCATCTACCTGTCAATCATCCATCAAGCACCTGTTACTTATCTATCCGTCTATTTATCTATCATTTATCTATCTGTCCATTTATCCATTAACCTATCATTCTCTCTTTATCTAGCATCTACTATCTATCATTTATTTTTATATCCATCTCTCACTCTCTTCTCTATCCCCTCTCCTCACTCCCCTCTCTCTTTCTCAAAGTTATCAAGATCCCCACTGGGTCAGACACATTCCAACAAGCGAGTCTGACTTTTGGGTTCCACACTTTCTTCAAGCCCATCCTTCAGGAATCTAGGATGCTGCAAGTTGCCCCTGCAGGACTCTGAGAAAGAATGAGGTCATCTCTCATCCCTCAGTGGAGTCATGAGGGGCACTGGGCACAGCCTTCCCTTCAGGAGGGAGCAGCTTCCAGATTCGTGCCTGGATGCACAGCCTTGGGGGTCTTTTCTTCTGCTCCCTGCCAGAGGTATCTGGATGCTCAGAGAAGCAGGGTCTTGGGTGGGGGATTATGGAGCCAGAAGGGAAGGATGAGGGTAGATAACCAGGAACCTGCCATGTGGGAACTGGGCAGCAGAGGAGCCCAGAGAAGGGATGAGAAAGGACAGGATGGGTAGAGCTGAGCTACATGCCCCCCCCCACACTATTCGCGCCATGTCTCCCCAGGACAGCCCAGCCCTACAGCCTTTCTTTGTTTGGAGTGGTCACCTCTCTGTCCTCAGCTCCATCATAACCCTCTCATCAGAGAGGCCACAGGTACTGACTGCTCTCAGAACATTGAGGGATAAGTGACATCATTTGTCTACCCAGTGAAACATGTCCCAGGAGGGTGGGGATCAGGCCTTTCTTGATCATAGCTGTCACACCATCGCTGCCTGGAATAGGTGCTCAATGGACTGTTTCTAGGTCCTTCTAGCAACTTCTCCTGCCAGGCAGGAGAAGACCCAGGGCCTTGCAGTGAAGGGGTGAGCCAGCCTCACATAGCACTTCTCACTCAGGTTCAAAGTCGTCCCAGTCCCTGGAACTGCCACTCCAAGTTCAGATTGTTCTAGAATCCCGCTGCAGTCTGTTCAAAGGCTCCTTGCTTCCATCAGGAAATGGCTCCGGAAGGTCTCCATTAAATGCAAAAATGAGATGCAATCAGGAGGCCTGGACTTTTCGGAAAGGACTGTTTCTGGAGTGGCAGTGGTTTGAGGCCCTAGTGCAAACCTGCTGAGTGGGGTCCCTGGGCTTCCACCTGCCAGGCCAGGCCTAATTCAGGGCTGCTGAGCACAGGAAGTGACAGGGCCTCCGGCCAGGGACAAGAATGCCCAGTGATTGCTGCTTCCTCCAGCTCCTTGGCTTCGGCCCGCCATCTTTCAGTTGTGGTCTGGAAGACCAAACACGAACCAGGGTTTCCACTGTGGTTGCAATTTTGGCTTGTAATTTTATCACTCGAATCTAAATCCACTTCAGAAATGACATAAACTAATTGTCACTGAATAAACTGAAACTTTGGAGGAGTTTATAAAAGTGATTCAATGCGGAAAAAAAAAAGGAAAGAGAAAGAGAGAAAATAGAAAACAAATGTTGTCCACGGGATTGTTGGCAAAAAGGTAGAAAGTCTCTATTTCTTTTGAAAGCATTCTCTCTACTGGGTGTGAGTGCTGCCCCTGGGGACTTAGAACCCCCCCCCCCAGCTCGGATTGAGTTTGTCTTGCAGCCAATGAGGCTGGGTTTACGTGGGGGACAGGACAGCCTAATCTAGGGCAGTGTGGGGATGTCAGGGCCAGGGGCACTGACATCAAATAGCCACCGAGAGATCAGATCCTAATCTAGCCCGGTGAGCCTGGCTTCTTCGATTCAAAATAAAAACCAGGCTCAGTAGGTCAAAGGCCTTGTCATGCCTGTAAAGACATACATGGTGGAACGCACACACCTGTAATCCCAGTGAGCCCATGTTAAAATGGGAGTGTTGGGCTCAGCAATTAAGGCATGTGCTTGCAAAGCATAGTGGCCCGGGTTTGATTCCCCAGGACTCACATAAAACCAGAAGCACAGAGCTCATGCATCTGGAGTTGGTTTGCAACAGCTAGAGGCCCTGCTGAACCCATTGGCTCTCCCTCTCTCTCTTTCTCTTTGTTTCTCTTTCTCTCTCTCTAGTTGCAAATAAATTAATGTTTAAATATTTATTTATTTGCAAGGAGAGAGGGAAAGAAAGAGACAAGGAGAGAGAGAGAGAGAGAGAATGGACACACCAGGGCCTCTAGCCACTGCAAATGAACTTCAGATGCATGCGCCACTTTGTGCATCTGGCTTTAAGTGGGTGTTGGGGAATTAAACCTGGTCATTAGGCTTTGCAGGCAAGTACCTTAACCTCCAAGCCATCTCTCCAGCCCAATAAAAATATTTATAAAAATGAAATGAGAAGTGGAGGAAGAGAATCCCTAGAAGCGTGTGGAACAGTTATGGATCCTGCCAAAAACAAGGTGGAAAGTGAGAACAGACCCCCAAGGTTGCCCTCTGACCTCCACATGAATGCCAGCACACACCCATGCCCACATTCACACGGATGCAGGACGAGGTTTGCTCAGGGTATGGACAGGCTCCTGTTCATTTTGTATGAATAAAAAGTGTTGGAGAAACTTCTAAACGTGTGTCCATAGCTGGGGAAGAGCTTAAGGTGGCAAAACCAAGGGTCAGAGTGAGGCGAGTCTGCTGGGGTGTATCCCCGAGGGAGTGTCCCCAAGGGAACAGGATTTGGGGTCAGCTAAATTCCTGCAAGAGGGGCTGGATCCCAGTTCCCAGGGTTAGTGTGGCATTTCTGAGCCTCCTGGTGGTCTGGAATAAGGGTTTGTCCCTATCCTTCACCCAGAGACATTTAAGAACACCTCGGTCCCAGAGCCTGGACATCTCAGGTCCATGGGCAAGCTGCAGACCTGCTGGGACAGAGGTCAGGCGGGGCTGTATCTTTGGGTCAAGTAAAATAAAGAGACTCTGGAGATTCTAAATGCAGACCTGTCTTCATAGGTCGCAGCCTATGGGGAGTGAGGGGAAGGACTTGTTTTCCAAGCCATGGTTCTCAAAGGTGGTTCCTTGCTGTCTTTGGGTATGATCTCTGTGCAGCACTGGTCGCTAGCATGTGTCAGTCAAGCTCAA
This sequence comes from Zapus hudsonius, assembly GCA_004024765.1. Classification (NCBI taxonomy): domain Eukaryota; kingdom Metazoa; phylum Chordata; class Mammalia; order Rodentia; family Dipodidae; genus Zapus; species Zapus hudsonius. The sequence goes on from PVHP010019679.1 coordinate 3,262, forward strand.
CATCCTCAGCCACCCTAGGGCCTTCTGGGTCACAGTCTCTGAGGTAGAGCCGTGCTGGTGTGACCCACCCACCTGAGTTCCAATCCAGACTGAGGGCCTGAAGTGTGCAGCTCTCCCCAACCGCCCAGAGTGAGCAGAGATCTGCTAAGGTGTGTCACCAGGGCTCCCAGAAATCAGAGCCTCATGTGCCAGCCCACTGAGGTCCTAGTCACTCTGCCTTGGAAGTTTCCCTGGTGAGCCTCGGGGTGGTTCTGAAGTTCATGAAGAGACTCCATATTGAAAGGGAAATGATATCCCCCTGTTGGGAACTTCACAGGGGACACAAGACAGCAGCTGAGCTGACACAGTGCCCTGTCCCTATCTGGAAACAGGGTCACAGGGTCCTTAAGAGCCCAGCCTTTGTCCTGTCCCTTCTCTGTCCAAATCCAGGCCTCACCGGTTGTCCTCTTTCTTTGCTTTGGCCTCTGCCTTCATTCCGAATGTTCCGTGGCTGTACCTAGGCTCTGACGTCCAATATGCCCCGGCTCTATGCCTTGTTCCTCAAGCTGCTTAGCTTCATAAAACTGCTGGGAAAAACCTCTCATCTGCTGGGTTAGAAGAAGAATGAAAATCCCAGCACACAGTCCAGCGCTGTTTCAGACAGCATCTGGCAGAGGTGTGTGGCTGTGGTCATGCCAGGCCTCGATCTCTGACCCAGCTTCCAAAGCCTCCGTTTTCCCATCCAGAAGCTTTCTGTGGCTCCAGCCCTCACATCCCTGCATTTTCAGTATGGTGGCATTTTCTTGTCTCTTTGGCTGAGGAGACATCAGACCAAGTCACTCCTGGAGTGTCCTCCTCACTCGTTTCCTAGCACCTCCCATTTGTGACTTCCAGAGAGCATGACAGAGCATGTCCTGTGAGGCCTCAAGTCTATCTTCCTCCCTGAAATGGGACTCAGGCTCCTGAGAGCAGGACCTGGAGTCCTCAGGCAGTGGGGTTTCTCGGTCTGGCATCCAGGGTATAGGAGGAAGCCATTGGTCACCTGTGGCCACTGAGCCCTTGCAAGGTAGTCACAGACAGACAGACAGACAGAGACAGACAGACAGACAGACAGTGTTTTAATTTCACCGACTCTCAGTTCAAAATCAGGCAGCTACCTGTGGCTCATGGTTCACTTTGAGCAGGGTGGCTGTGGTGGTTTGATCCAGGTGTCCCCCACAAACGAATGTGTTCTGAATGCTCAATCCCCAGCTGATGGCAGTTTTGGAACCTTGTTGGAGCTGTGCTGTTGGGGACAGGCTTACAGGTGTTACAGCCAGCTTCCCCTTGCCAATGTTTGGCACACCTTCCTGCCTCTGTTTGCAGTGCTGTGACAGAGATGATGTCTACCCTCTGCTCATGCCGTCATTTCCCTGCCAGGATGGAGCTTCCCCTTGGGTCCATAAGTCAAAATAAACCCATTCCTCCACAAGCTGCTTTGGTTGGTGTCATGGTTTGATCCAGGTGTCCCCCACAAACAAATGAATGTGTTCTGGGTAATTGAGCCTCAGCTGATGGCAGTTTGGGTTTTACAACCTCGCTGGAGCTGTGTTGTTGGGGGCGGGCTTATGGGGTTATAAGCCAGCTTCCCCTTGTCAGAATTTGGCACACCTTCCTGCCGCAGTTTGCAGTGCTGTGGCAGAGGTGATGTCCACCCTCTGCTCATGCCATCCTTTTCCCTGCCAGGATGGAGTCTCCCCTCGAGTCTGTAAACCAAATAAACCCATTCCTCCACAAGCTGCTTTTGCTTAGGTTCTTTTGGCACAGCAACTAGAATGATGACCGCAACAGTCGGGTTCTTTTTTTGTGCAGCAACCAGAAAACTGACTGCAAATTGGTCCACCCAAGCTGCTTCCAAACTATGGCCCTAAAGCTCTGAAGGCCACGTGGGTGTCACCTTAGAGGCAGAGACAAGGGAGGAACCAACTAGGCCAGCTCTGTCACCTCTACCACAGGACACTTCTGACCTCATCCAAGCGACACATTCTCCCTAGAGATAGCTCAGTCAGTAAAGTGCTTGCCGTGCAAGCATGTGGACTTGAGTTCAGGTCCCCAGAACCCACATTAAAAAAATAAACAAAGAGCTGGGCATGGTGGTATGCGCCTGCAATACCAGAACTGGGAAGGCAGAGACAAGAGGATCCCTGGGGCTGGCTGGCCAGCCAATCATCATTTACTTTGCAAACTCCAGGCCAATGAGAGACCCTGGCTCAATAAAGGTGGACAGTGCCTGAGAGTGACACCTGAAGTTGTCCTCTAGCCCCCATGCACACACACGCGCACGCGCGCGCACACACACACACACACACACACGCACACGTGCACCTCTCTCCTTCCTTCCTTCCTTCCTTCCTTCCTTCCTTCCTTCCTTCCTTCCTTCCTTCCTTCCTTCCTTCCTTCCTTCAAACCAAGGTGATGAGTTCCTGCACCTACCTACTTCATGCATGATGGAATCCTTACCTCACACCATCTACAAAAATGAGCTCTAAACAGACCAAGAACTGAATACAAAACCCCAAACTATGAAACTTTTCGAGGGGCACACAAGAGGCCTGGAGAGATGGCTCAGCAGTTAAGGCACTTGCCTGCAAAGCCTAAGGGCCCGGGTTTGATTCCCCAGTATCCACTTAAAGCCAGAGGCACAAAGTGCATCTGGAGTTCCTTTGTAGCGGCTGGAGGTCCTGGCACACTTATTCTCTCTCTTTCTACCTCTTTTTTTCTCTCTCTCATGCTCTCTCTCAAATATATAAATAAAAATGTTTTTTTAAATTATTTCATTTGTTTATTTATGTATTTGCAAGGAGAGAGGAGAGAGAGAGAGAGAGAGAGAGAGAGAGAGAGAGAGAGAGAGAGAGAGAGAGAGAGAGAGAGAGAGAATGGGTACACCAGGTCCTCCCACAGAACTCCAGATGCATGCGTCACTTCGTGCATCTGGCTTTACTCTGGTTGTTAGGCTTTACAAGCAAGTGCCTTAACAGCTGAGCCATCTCTCCAGCCCCCAAGTCAAATATACATATTTTAAAATATTAGAACAGAACACAAGAGAAAGGCATCACAACGCAGGGTTTGGACATCACTGCTGGTTATAACACTACAGGCACATGTAGAGAAGGAAAACCAGAAGAGTCCATGCAAAACCCTCCCCACAGGGGTCCCTAGCAACACTATTGATAGCCAAAAGGTACAAGCCGTTGGGGACACTGTGCTAAGTCAAACCCACCAGTCACAAAAGGACAGCTCTTATGTAACCACTTCTCTGAGATACCCAGTGCCAGAAACTTCATCGAGATAGAAAGAAAGCAGAAGCTGAGGGCTGGGAGGAGGGAGGGACAGGGAGTTGTCTCATGGGGACAGAGTCTGACAAGATGAAGGAGTTGTGACTTAAAGGTTAAATGGACTATTTATGTCATCTGGATTTTCACGAGATATAGAAAATGGGGAAAAAAAATCCAGCCCAGGTGTAGAGTTGAGAAGAGTGAAGTAATTTAGGTTGGGTTGACAGACAGGAGTGTTTCCATATCTAAGTTTACCGTCATCATGATTACGGTGCCTATAAATGCTTGTGAAAAAGAGGAAGGGGAGGGGTGGGAAGGAAGGAAAGAGGGAGGAAGGGAGAAAGACAGAGAGAAAGAGGGAGAGAGAGACTTTTGAGCCACCAGGAGTGGCCCTGGGACTGGGCTGTGATTCTGACGTCCATGCTCACGAAGGAGCTGGCCCCTAGAAGGATCAAGAAATTAGGACTTGATTCTTTCATAAGGAATTCTTTGCTGTGGGACATGCCATCAGAAATGTCCCTCTGAAGAACTAGTTTAGGGGCCTCTGGGAGCCATACCAACAGGGAGCTGGGGAGGCACAGTCCGCTAGCTCTAGGCCAGTCTCTGGTCCCCTGGGCTTTCCCCTTGGCTGGAGCCACAAACATCCCTGCATGGTTTGGGGGCTGGCCTGTCATTCATACCCAGTGGCTCACATCCATAATGGCCATCTAGCAGAGAAAGGCTGGCTCCATCTTGATCTTATCGTCTTCCCTGGCAGGCCTGGCCCCACCAAAATAACTTCATCTGGAAGTAAAACGATGGGGTGCAGTGAGTGTCCTGGCTTGTCCCCCCTCCTCCTGGATAAAGCAGGGGTGCAGTGAGTGTCCCCCATTCTCCTGAATGGAAGTGAGGTACAGAGAGTGTCCTGGATTGTCCCCCATCCTCCTGGATGGAAGTGGGGTGCAGTGAGTGTCCTGGCTTGTCCCCCATCCTCCTGGATAAAGCAGGGGTGTGGTGAGTGTCCCCCATTCTCCTGAATGGAAGTGGGGTACAGAGAGTGTCCTGGCTTGTCCCCCATCCTCCTGGATGGAAGTGGGGTGCAGTGAGTGTCCTGGCTTGTCCCTCATCCTCCTGGATAAAGCAGGGGTGTGGTGAGTGTCCCCCATTCTCCTGAATGGAAGTGGGGTACAGAGAGTGTCCTGGCTTGTCCCCCATCCTCCTGGATGGAAGTGGGGTACAGAGAGTGTCCTGGCTTGTCCCCCATTCTCCTGGATGGAAGTGGGGTACAGAGAGTGTCCTGGCTTGTCCCCCATTCTCCTGAATGGAAGTGGGGTACAGTGAGTATCCTGGCTTGCCCCCATCCTCCTGGATGGAAGTGGGGTGCAGTGAGTGTCCTGGCTTGTCCCCCATTCTCCTGAATAGAAGTGGGGTACAGAGAGTGTCCTGGCTTGTTCCCCATCTTACTGGAAGGAAGTGGGGGGCAGTGAACATCCTGGCTTGCCCCCATCCTCCTGGATTGGTGGGGTGACTTAGCGGACACCCTCTGCTGCTGACAGTGATGAAGTCAAAGGGGGTTAGAATGTCTCGAGGGACAGTGGACACAGAGGCATGGGGTCCATTCACTTTTCTTTTTCTGTCTTTGGGTGGTAGCCGGCTCCAGGCCCCACACCCCGCCCTTTCCCGGGGCAGGAAAAGGGCATGCCCCTTGCCAGCATCTCCAACTGCTTTTACGTCACCCAGGAATTTTCTTTTTCTGGCTCACTTCTGGCATGGCCAGGCCAAGAGGCTCCAGGAAAGCCATAAACCCTGTAGAATGACAGACACCGTGGTAACAGCCACTCCTCTCGGAACACGCTTGCACTTTTTGTCTTGTAATGTCAAGATGAACCTGGCTGGGAGGCTGTGTGCGAGGTCAGATCTCTGTATGTCTGCTGGGGTGGGGACGGAGTGGGCTCAGCAGGCCACTGAGCATGGCAGCCTCTGGGTCCCCAGGAGGGTCACCTCAGGTGGCCACTTACAGAGCTGTCCTGATGGCTCAGCTGGAGCACAGCCAGAGGCATCTTTTCCAGGCTTGTGGCTGGATCTAAGTCACACACAGGAAACAGCTCTGCCACTGAAGAGCTGTGTGACCTTGGGTGACATTCTTCACCTCTCTGAGGGGAGATGGGGTAGGGGTCAGGTATGTTTTCAGCTTACTTTCTATGGAAAAGATTCCAAGAAGTTTCCTTTTAGACAGAGTAAAATTTGAGGTTGTCTGTTTGAACAGTTGCAAGAGAAGCCTGTGACCCTCTTAGGGGGGCTCCTGGTTCTTCCCCGGAACACACCAGCACATGCTTGAAGTGGGGGTGGGGGTGGTGGAGGGGTTCTAGCTGGCAACCCACTGAAGCCAGGTCTTGCCAGCCTACGTAAGCAAACAGACACGTTTCTAACCAAATCTAGTCTCTCTCAATTTATCAATCATCTATCTTTCTCATCTATCTGTCCATCACCTGGATCCCCACCCATCAGTTACCTAGCTCAGTTTTCACCTGCTGAGGACACAGCCTTCCAGGTCCCTCCCAGAAGCACAGCAGTGGGTAGGTCAACTTCCACATGAAATGATATCCTGGCCCAAGTGATGCTTGACTGACCCCAATTCTCCTCTTCGTGTGCTCACGAAGACAGCCACTTCACGTACGTGTGCATCTCTGCATATGTGTGGGCCAGCTTGCCCTGTGGTTTCCCTATCTCTGCCTCCCAAGCATGTGTGAACCATTCCCACAGGGCAAGTCCGTGAGTGCGGGGGATCTGAACTCAGGACGTCACACCTGAGCCGCAAGCCCTTTGTCAACGGAGCCATCTCCCCAGCCTCCCTGTTTCACTTTTTCCTCTGTATTTCTTTTCAATAATTAGATACATTGGATGAGCAAGTCTTGGGATGGTACCCCCAGTTCCCTCCTCCCTGTCCCCAACCTGATGGAGACCCTCCTCAGTGGGATTACTGGATCAGTCCATGGGATGGGGGTTATGGATTGTATGAGAGGTAGCCAGGGTTTTTTTCTTTGTATGTTGTTGCCGAGGGAGGCAATGACCCTGGAAATTCTTCCCCCCACTATGAATGGCTCTTACAATCTTTCTGCCCCACCTTCTGCTCAGATCCCAAAAAGATTTTATTTATTTATTTGAGAGAGAATGAGAGAGAAAGGCACACAGACACACACACACACACACACACACACACAGAGAGAGAGAGAGAGAGAGAGAGAGAGAGAGAGAGAGAGAGAGAGAGAGAAACAGACGTGCCAGGGCCTCCAGCCACTGCAAGGAACTCCAGACACATGTGTCACCTTGTGCATCTGGCTTTACATGGGTGCTGGGAAATTGAACTTGAGTCCTTCTGCTTTGCAAGCAAGTGCCATAACTGCTCAACCATCTCTCCAGCCCTTCGTTTCACTTTTAAGCTCAGAGTTTTTGCAAAAAAAAAAAAAAATCCAAAGTGGGACCAACAGGCAGTCCTGCCCATTTCTCAATAACCCTGAGTACAACCCACAGAAGACATGTGTCCTGGCTCATACAACTTTCATGGGGAGTCTAGATCGATTAAATTAACTCTCCCACCGGTTGAGATGGTTGAGGCTGAAAGAGACTAGCTGTAAGCAATCAGCATCTGCAGCCCTGCAATCCAGGCCTGGGAGCAAATGCAGGAAGGTGTCCATCACAGCGGCATTTATGGGTGAATGTAGGAATTGTTTATGAGGGCAGCAGATAGCACCCATCCCAGAGGATGACATTGGTGGGGGCCGACACATAAAGACCCACGCCAAGGACGGGTCTTCACACCTTGCTGTGGCAGGGAGCATAGAGAAAAACCCTTAAAACAAAAACACTATGGTGTCAGTGACTTTCACGCGTAGTTCGCCCAGGGCACTGCTTGACAGTCATCTGTGTGGCCAGTGGGGTGAGTGAAGAAAGCAGAGGACATTCAGAAATGTTCAAGACAGACTCATGGGAGTCAGAAATGACAATGACACACCGAGACTCTGTCCTGAAGTCAACCTCAAGAATTGACACTAAATTAATCCACAAAGAGTGTGAGACAGCCAGGCGTGGTGGCACACACCTTTAATCCCAGCATTTGAGAGGAGTAGGAGGATCACTGTGAGTTCAAGGTCAGCACCTCAAGCAACATTAACAAGAGTGAGATGTGTCTCAGTAGTTACTGACTGGCCTAACATACATGAAGCCCTGAGTTCCATCCCCATCAGCACATAAATTGGGCATGGTGGTATACACCTGGAATCCCAGCATTTGGGAGGTAGAGGCAGGAGGATCAGGAGTTCAAGGTTATCTTTGACTACGTAAGGAGTTTGAGGTCAGCTTGGGATGTGTGTGTGTGTGTGTGTGTGTGTGTGTGTGTGTGTGTGTGTGTGTGTGTGGGAGAGAGAGAGAGAGAGAGAGAGAGAGAGAGAGAGAGAAGAAGGATGGCTAGGGAGCCTCTGCTCATGCTCATGGGACAAGGGAATCCTCCCTCTGTCCTGATAGACAGCTCGCTGGAGCTTGGGGACATGGCCCCTTGAAATTGAAGGAGAGAAGGGAGAAAAACAGCTCTCCAGGGGTTTTCATCCCCTTCATGATGGGAAGCAGTATGAATTTTCTTTGTGCAGTTTCAGTGTTAGACCTGTTTTCTGGAAAATTTTATGATTAAAAGGCAGGTGGGGGTCCAGGGAGTGCGTGGACTCAGCTATGACAGAATCAACCAAGACATTCCCAGAGCCCAGTCCATGAGAGGCTCTCTGGGTCTGGAATTATGGAATTCACGGTTAAAAAAATATATTTCCCTAAGTTTTCCAGGTGTCTGGGATGAAGCCCAAGTTAGCAGGGGCTTGCAGACCTACTTGGGGATTTCAGGGTGCAGAGACAGGGCTCACCTGCACCCCCTGGTGGCAAGGATCAAGCGAGCGTGGTCACAGGAGGTTGGGGAGTGCTCACTGTATCAGGATTACCCCCAGGATGCTTCAGCCTTGGGGTGAGGGCTTATTCACAGAGCATGGGGACCCCAGAACAGCACTTCAGTGGGGCTCACTATATCAGGATTACCCCCAGGATGCTCCTTCCTCAGCCTTGGGTAAGGGCTTACTCACAGAGCATGGGGACCCCAAAGCAACCACCTTGATGGAGCTCACTGTTCCTTGAGCTGTTACCCTGCACCTACTCTATCTCCCCTGAGGTCACAAGCCCGTGTGTGACTGTATGCAGCTGCCCAGGGCACCTGACATCTCGGGTGGGGGTCTGAGGACCCTCCACACAATCGTGAGTTGTCCCAGCTGCTTTTGATAAAGCTGACAATAGTTGTTCACTGTTTTCAGTGTGGAGGAATTTTGCCACCCGACACTGCATCAAGGGATGACAGGGAGCCAGGCCCAGGCCGGCGTGGCTTGCTGTCAGTCCACAGAAGGCTGGGTGGTGATCAGTGGGCCCTGGGGTCATTCAGGAGTTACGGTCAGGCTTTGACATAGTCCATTGTTTGTTTCTTTTTCCCAGATGTAATTCAAGCCCATGATTAAGAAGGTTTAGTAAATTGGGCTGGAGAGATGGCTCAGTGCTTAAGGCACTTGCCTACCATGCCTAAGGACCCAAGTTCAATTCCCCAGTACCCAAGTAGGGCCAGATGCACAAAGCGGTGCATGTGTCTGGAGTTCATTTGCAGTGGCTAGAGGCCTGAACATGTCCATTCTCTCTCGCCTTTAATCCCAGCAATCAGGAGGCCGAGGTAGGAAGATCTCTGAGTTTGAGGTCAGCCTGAGACCACTACATAGTGAGTCCCAGGTCAGAGTGAGACCCTACCTCGAAAAACAAACACAAACAAACAAAAACAAAAGAAGAAGAAGGAGCAAGGCTGGGAAGACATCTCAGTGGTTAAAGGCACTTGATTGCCAGGGGTTCAATTCCCGAGCCACCTATATAAACCCAAAAAGTGGTGCATGCATTGGTGTTTGTAGTGGCAAGTGGTCCTGGCACACCCATCACACACACACACACACAACACATGTGTAAACAAACAAATAAAAATAATAACTAAAAAGGAAGAGTAAGTCATCCTGAAAAAAAAAAGTGTACTAGAAAACAATAGTTTTCTGCTGTTACTTCTCCTGACCCTCCCAGCCACCCCCAGAACAATCCCTGTGGGATTTCTCTTTCTGTCCATTGTTGATAACCTTCTTTTTATCCCTGCTCATAGCCATAGAGAACTGGAGGCATCCCTGGTCAGCATGTGCCAAGGAGCACACTCCCACCCAACACCCATCAGTGAGGGGGCAGCTGTTGGAAAGGACACCTGGTGGTGAACAAATACGAGCTCTGCTTTCCCTTAGGGGCCAAAGACCAGGAGGATGGACACAAGTGAAGCCCCCATAGCATCTGCTTCTCCAGGTGGGCCCTGCCAGGCGAGGTGCCCCACTGTAGGCTGAGGTGGCAGAATTGACAAGAAAAAGTAGTCACAAAGCCTGGCCATCAGGAAGGAGAGGGGCAAGAGTGGAAAGCAAAGCCCAGAGACTTCTACAGATGCTCTGGCTTCCCCCACATCAGGGAGAGGCATTTGGGCAAATCACATCCAAGTAAAAGTTGTCACCACTGCCTGGGACTCACTGTGTCCCCAGGACTCTTGAGGAGAATTAGAATCTTTGAATTCACTTCTTCCCACTGGGTGCTTAGAGGACACTCTGTTACTACATCTTAGAAAGGAGAGACTGAGGCACCAAGGAAGTGTCTCCTTTCAGACCACAGCTGGGGCCCGAGCCGGCCTGCCTTGCAGACATGGGTGAATGGGAGGGGGGTTAATGGATGGATGGCAGGTGGGCGAATGGATGGAGGATAGATGGATGGGTGGATAGGTGGGTGGATTGATTGGTGGGTGGATGAATGGTGGGCAGGGTGGATGATGGGTGGATGGTGTAGAGATGGATGGAAGGGTAGATGGGTAGGTGGATGGATGGGTGGATGAGAAGAAAAATAGACCTCACCCCAGGTGTCTGGGAGGTGGTTCTGCTATCATTCCCCATGACTGGCAGAGGGCACAGGGGATCCTCCCAGGCGATCCTGAGGAGGGTGGGAGGTGGGACCATGTCTGTGACTGTCTCCCTAAGTTCCCCCCCCCTCTCCTGACACACTGTCATTCACACATCCCTGCGTTCCCCTGGGATGCTTGTGGACTGTCATGTTTGAGGAGTTGAAGACACAGGAGGAAGGTGTGTCCTCCTCAGGTGGGTAAGGAGTCTCACCAGGCAGTCACTATGGTGGAACCACACTAGTGGGCACCATGGAGACTAGACAGGAAGAGAGAGAGAGAGAGAGAGAGAGAGAGAGAGAGAGAGAGAGAGACAGAGACAGAGAGAGAGACAGAGAGAGACAGAGACAGACAGAGAGAGAGAGAGAGACAGAGACAGAGAGAGAGAGAGAGCTGCATTTCTCTGGGGCACAGTGCAGCTCCCATGAGTTGACACTTTAACCTAGCAGGGAGGCACCCAGCACCCCAACTCCACCTGCCTGAGCCCCAATGTCCAAGTGCTTTGAAATGGGTGGGGAGGGCTCAGTATTTGCTTCAGCCCTGCTTCCCATGGGGATTCTTGCCTGGATCCTGCTGGACCAGGCTGCCCCTAGTACTTGCCCAAGGATCTCAATCTCAGGGAGACCAGGAGCAGTTGTGACCCCATAGGTTCATAGGAGGAAGCAGACAGAGATCCTAGGAGGCAAAAGCAGGTAGGGAAGGAGCAGAGAAGGAGGGCTGAGAAAGAAAGAGAGGGTAGAGAGGGAGGAGGGACAGAGAGAAGAAGCAGACTCAAAACTCACCCACCATGACTCAGGGAAATGAGCGGAAGAGGGGGTCGGAAAGAATGTAAGAGCCATAGTGGGGGAGAATATCCAGAGACATTGCCCCCCTCAGCAACAACACACAAAGGGGAAAAAAAAAAAAGAAAGAAAACCTGGCTCCTCTCGTGCAGTTCATAACCCCTAACCTATGGACAGATCCAGTATGTGCACCGAGGAAGGACCCCAGTGGGTAGGGGACAGAGAGGAGGGAAATGGGGACACCTCACAAGATTTGCTCATACAATGTATATATTCATTCATAATAAAGATACTTTTTAAAAAATGAGAGGTGCTGGGAGTGCCAGGATAGATCTTAGGTTTGTATCCAGTTTATCTTCTCTGAAAGCTACTTCCTTAGGTGGTGGTGCAGCTCTCTTGCATACTATGATATTTAATGTCTGGCTGCAGAGAGAGGAGCAGAAAGGCCCCAGGCTCTCTCCTCAGAGCAGCCTTTGCAAACCCAAGGTCTTCATCCTCTGAGGAACCATCAGTTTGAAGCTCGGATCAGATCAGAGGTTTATGCAAAACTGAGCCAATGCTTTTAAAACCCAGGTTCAAGGCATGACTTCCCCAGCCCTCCAAGTCCTGGATATTATATATTGGAAGGGAAGGCCTGTCCGCATGGAGACCTTTGTCTCGGGGACATCAGCAGTCGGAAACCTGACAGGAAAAGCCATCTCCCGGGAGAGTGTCTATTCATGTCCATCGGAAATAGCTGCCATTGGCCCACAGTGCTAGGGACAGCGAGGCGGAGGGTAGTCCACGGGGGAGGTGGGCTCGCCTCCAGGCGCTCACTCATTCAGTCAGCAAACATCTCCAGGCTCCTCATGTCCACTGTCTGCTCTGGAGGAGCTCCATGTTGCAGGCTCGGTGTCCCGAAGCAACAGCCAGCCAGGTGGGAGAGGAGTGTGGCTTACGGGTCATGTCACCTCAGCAGGGTTCAGAGTCAAGTTGACCATTGAGGTAGACTCCACTGGTGGTCAGCAAGGTGGGACAGGGAGGTGTGCTGGGGACGGAAGCAAGCAGGCAAGGGGGAGACACAGAGGGAGATCCTCTGGGGGCAGAAGGAGGAGAGAGGAAGAAGGAAACGGAACAAGAGAGGGAAGAAAAGAACGAGAGCAGGACAGGTAGGGAAGAGGGGAAGGGTGAAAGGAGAAGGCTGAAGGGAGGGAGGAGGAAGAGAGATGGGAAGGAAGAGGAGGATGAGGGAAGGAGGAGAGGAAAATAGAAGGTTTTTAGTTCCAAGCCCCCCTCTATGGATGAGGTGGAGCAGAGGCCACCATGGAAAAGACTGGAAGGTGCAACAGTTATACCTTCTTGCTGTTGGGACAAAACATCCCAAAAAGCAGCTGATGGGAAGGGTTTATTTCAGCTTACAGTCTTATGTTTGTGTGTTTTTATTTATTTGTTTATCTATGAGAGAGAGAGAGAGAGAGAGAGAGAGAGAGAGAGAGAGAGAGAGAGAGAATGGGGCACCAGGGCCACCAGCCACTGAAAACTCCAGATGCATGCACTACCTTGTGCATCTGGCTTGCCATGGGTACTGGGGAACAGAACTAAGGTTCTTCTGCTTTGTAGACAAGCGCTTTAATCACTGAGCCATATCTCCAGCCCTCAGCTTACAGTCTCAAGGGGATGCTTAATCATAGCAGAGCTGAGGCTGGGTGTCACCTCTTGTCACAGCAGCTGGAAGGTAGCAGCAAGAGTGAGCCGACAGGGCTGGACTAATAAGCCCCAATATCTACCCCAGTAACACACCTCCCGCAAACCTCCACTTCCCAAACTGCCACCAGCTTGGGACCAAATATTCAAGGCACAAAAACCCACGGGGGACATTTTCTTTAGACTGTCACAGAAGGATCTAAAAGACAGATTTGGAGGAGGGGCCACAGTAATCACCACTTTCCTCAGGGGACACCTCTGATCTTCAGAAGGAAAAGGGAAGATGGGGGTGGGAGTGGGGGGAGAATGACAGCAAGGCCTGGGCGGCAAGTACCTTGGTGCTGTCCCCAAGTCCCTGGACCTAGGCCTCAAGCTTCAAAAACCTGATGGGTCTCTGGGCCCAGTTACAGTGATGAGTTTCATTCCTTAAGGTTGTCCCCTGACCATTGGGTGGGCCACACCCTGAGCTGGGTCAGGAGCCTAAGTAAGGTGGAGGTTCCCAGAGTGCCACACACTCCATCTTCCTGATGCTTGGGTGCCATTTTACCATTCCCCACAGCCTGGATAAAGATACAGAATCCTAAGCTGTCTTCTGGTTTATTTTCAGCCAGGCAAGGTGGCTCAGGTCTGGAACCCTGGCTCTCCAAAGGCTGAGGCAGGAGGATCAAAAAAGATCAAGACCAGAGCTGGAGAGATCGCTTAATGGTTGAGGGACTTGTTTATAAGCCTGATGGTCTGGGTTCAAATCCCCAGTACCCACAAAAAAGCCTCCATCTGGACTTCCTTCGCAATGGCAAGAGGTCCTGGTGCACCTATTCTCCCCACCCTCCCTCCTGGAAGATAGGCCAATACTGGAAAAATCTAGAGACACACGCACACCAGATAGGGAGTGTTTCTCCGCCAGGTACTCTGCTCTGGTCTGATTGCATCCCAAACTCTGCTGTTGGAAACTGTATTGGACTGAATGGAACAGTGCTGCCCCTGAGGGAGGGGGTGGGTTACTCATCACCAGTGTGGGCTCATTCCTGCTCACTTGTCCTCGTGCCTTCCACCACGGCACAATGTTGGCCTTCCCAGCCTCCAGAAATCTGAGAAACAAACCTCTGTTCTCAAAAAACCATCCTGTGCTAGGTATTCTGTGATAGCACCATGCAACAGACTAAAAATATTCAAACGCATTGAAATGTTATAATAAAATATTAAAATGTTTATCAATAATATTTTATGCCTATTATTAATAACTAATAAAGAAGTTTAATATGTAAACATATGCTAATATATTTAAACATATTCACAGATAAGTACATCTGTTGATATTTAATATGCAGGTCTCATAGATCTATTGGGTAATCATTTTATGTAATGTAATTATATAAAAGTAAATATATGTCAAATATACAAATTAATATATGTGGAGCTTTTAAAACTATTTTATTTATTTAATAATTTGAGAAAGAGAGAGAAGCAGATAAAAAGAAGGAGAATGGGTGCGTCAGGGCCTCCAGACACTGCAAACAAACTCCAGACGCATGGGCTACCTTGTACATCCAGCTTTATGTGGGTCCTGGGGAATCAAACTTGGGTCCTTAGACTTTGCAGGCAAGCATCTTAACCACTGAACCATCTCTCCGGCCCATATATAACTTTTGAGACAGGTTATTTTGTAACCTCCCCCAGGACAGTAAGCTAGGGTGGGTGGGTCATGTGCCTTGCATAGCTGGGTGGGAAGCATCCCCAGCAGCCCCCCCCCCAACCAGACTCTTTCAGTGACCGTGGGAAGTTACTCCTTGCAGGAAACTGAGGCTCAGAGGCTGGGATTCTGTATGAGCCCAGGGTAACCCCCCAGGGAGACAGGAAAACCCTGGTCCCTACCCACCTAATCTCATCCCACCATCTTCTCAGGGAATCTGCAAGGATTGCTGGGAAAGCTCAGTTTGTGAGTGTCCTTTGTCGCTCTGGGCAGTGTCCCTGAGATAAGAAATTATAAAGGATGGGACTGGGGCTCCCCTCTGGCTGCTTCAAGGGAGATGCCCTTTCTGTGGTACCCCATATTCCTGGGGCTCCTCTCGCAGGCCTCTGTTCCCAGCTCCTGCGCCCATGATACCTCCCTGGATCTCCCCTTCACCCTTCAGGGTGGCAGGGGTTCAGGCCAGGCTCTGGAATCCGAGGGAGACAAGGCGCCTTGCCCTGCTCTGGCCCGTCCAATCCCAGGAGCCCTGCAGACCCACAGGAGATCTGTTTCCTGTGTCTTTGGCATCTGCTTGGGAGCTTCATGAACACAGTGACAAGAAGATAAAGTGTAGAAGGACCTTCCAAGGTGCATTGAAAATGCAACGAGAATACTGAGGTGCAGAGGTGTGCGTGCAACAGTGGTTCCGGGCGTGCCAGTGTGCGGTGACAGTCACAGCCCTGGAATCCGCCCCTCTGTCCCATGAGCCCTTGACCTTCTACTCTCTCTTGCCACCTCTTGATAGCGCTTACTAGGCGCAGTGGGAGGATTTATTATAGAAATTCTTCCACCTTCGAGGGAGAGAGACAAGTCCCCATGGTTTCTGCAGCATTAATGTGGCCCTGCAGGAACCCTGAACAGGGGCCTGGCATGTGGACACGGGGCTGGGGCTGATGGAGATGGCCATGGGTGGCACATGCTTCTGTGGCTGGTGGTCACAGAGGCTGTCGGTGGGAATGGGAGTGGGGGAAGGGAACAAGAGCAAGCTGTCACCTGCCATCATGCCCTGCCTGTTTCTAGGCAGGCCATGAGGCAGTGGTCATCGCTCCTTCTTTCTGTGCATAGTTGGTTTGTCCATTGTCATCTGGCACCTCACAGGGAAAAGTGGCCCTCACTCAATGGGGGGGAACACAATGCGCCCCCTCTCCCAGGAGCAGCTGTTAGTGAACTTCTCTGGAAAAGCAATCACAGGCTGGGTCTCTGGGTGTGTGGCTGTCATCTGAGTGCGACTCCCCTGCTTTGGGGCCCAATTCTGCATAACCTGTCATAATGCAGACACAGTGAGCTTGTCATTGACTGGTCTAGGGTGATATCTAAAGAGACTGTTGGCCATTGTTTGGGGGAGGGGTTTGTATGTACATTTCTGGGGCTGTAGGTCTGAGGAACCATGATGGAACCCTTGGTACTAGGCTCTGCTTATATCCCGCTCTGACTAAGTTCGTGTCATGGTTTGATCCAGGTGTCCCCCACAAACAAATGAATGTGTTCTCAGTGATCGATCCTCAGCTGATGGCAGTTCAGGAATTAGAACCTCGCTAGAGCTGTATTGTTGGGGGTGGGCTTTTGGGGTTATAAGCCAGCTTCCCCTTGCCAATATTTGGCACACCTTCCTGCCGCTGTTTGCAGTGCTGTGGCAGAGGTGATGTCCACCTCTCTGCTCATGCCATCGTTTTCCCTGCCAGGATGGAGTCTCCCCTCGAGTCCGTAAGCCTAATACACCCATTCCTCCACAAGCTGCTTTTGCTTGGGTTCTTTCTGCGCAGCAACTAGAAAGCTGACCGCAACAGTTCGCAAAGCGGTTACACATGACATCACTTGTACAGGGTGTCCTGACTGGCGATATCCTCGATTCAAATACAAACTTTTACTTGTAGCCATTGGAGTGCAAACAGGTGTTTTTGCATGTGCATGTGTACGTGGTTTTTGCATGTGCATATGTGTGTTTGCATTTATACATGTGTGTGTGTGTGTGTGTGTGCAGGCCAGAGGTTGACTGGTGTCTTCTTTGATCTCTTTCCACCTTATTTACTGAGACAAGCTCCCTCCCTTGAACCCAGGGATCACAAATTCAACTCTTCTATCTAACCAGCTTGCCCCAGAGATCTCCTGTGTCTGCCTCCCATGTGCTGGGATCACAGACTCATGACTATGCCCACTGTGCACTTACATGGGTACTGGGGTTCTGAACTCCTGACCTCACACTTGCTCAGCAAGTGGTCTATCCCCTGGACCATCTTCCCCAGGCTGTCAAACAATTTCTGAAGTTCTCAGAGCAAGTCTATTAGAGGAGGGATGAGAGCAAATCCCATGTCAACTCAAAGTTTTGAGAGTCCAGGGAAAGGCTGTGGATGATATACAGGCAAGGTAGAATGTGTCTATCACCCCAACACTTTGGAAGCAGGAGTTTTAGGCCAGCCTGTGCTATGAAACCATGTCGAAGGAGGAGGAGGAGGAGGAGGTCTCCTATAGTGGCTGTCACTGGCAAGTTCTCAAGTGTGATAGTTATTGTCAGTTTTTATTTATGACAGTAATGATCTTTTGGAACTGTTTCTTGCCCAGATTCAAGGGCTGAATGCCTCGTCACTTCCTGAGCCTCAGTCCTTCACCCAGGGTGGGCAGAGCCAAGCTTGCTTCTCCTGGATCATACTCACTCCCCTGGACCAGCCATACTCAGCACCCTTACCAGCCATTCTCTCTCTCTCTCTCTCTCTCTCTCTCTCTCTCTCTCTCTCTCCCTCTCTCTCTCTCTGCATGATGGTGCATGCTTATAGTTCCAGTTCTGGGAGATGGAGACAGGAGGATCCCTGGGGATCTCTGGCCAGTCAGTCTAGTCCAATGGGTGAGCTCCAGTCCAGTGAGAGACCCTCACTCCAAGGAGATAGACAACCCCTGAGGAATAATACCCAAGGTTGTCCTCTGGCATCTATATGCACACACATACACCTGCATTTGCACACACACACACACACACACACACACACACACACACACACACACACACGATGCCTGGGCAACTTTGAATTTCAGATAGCCACATCTTAAAATAGTCTACCTTAAACTACACTAAAAAAGTCATGTGTAATTTATTTGAAATTCAAACTGAAGACATCCTGCATCTCATCAGGGAACCCTCTCCACAGTCACATCCACAATGGCACATTGCACCCGCCCATAGCCAGTTGGGCTGACCAAGGCTCATAAGCAGACCCTCAAACTCGTGGCCCCCACTACAGTGTACCCTGCTGCTCTCTCGAAAGTTCTTGGGATGGAGCCATGGCCTCATCACCAAAGGTCTCTTGCGTTGCATGGGGGAGGCTCCCATGGGCTCCCTGTGTGCCTGAAGGAGACACAGTGGGGTCATCCCTGTAGAGCACAGCCAGAGACCACCCAGTCGCTGACAGAACCCAGTGTTCCCAGCTTCATTGAGAAGATTGGGAAGGCAGGACACAGGATCCTGTCAGGCCTTGTCTGCATGGGTCTTCCTGCCAAGTGGGCATTCCCCCTCAGCGAGGGTCGAGGAAACCTGTGAAGGAAGTAGGGGCCAAGGGAAGTGTTTTCTGTGGAGGGCAAGGGGAGGCCAATCCACCGGGAAGTACTAGGTAAAATCTTAGCCTTCTATTTCAGGGAAAGTAGTGTAAAAATAGGATCTGGTGGAAATCCCTCACATCCCCATGTGCGGCTGATGGAGGGGCAGGTCACCTCTTTGCACTCAGCATCTCCTGGCTGGAATGGACTTCCCCAGACACCTCCGGGAAGCCTGACACAGTCATATGTGTGGATGACACACAAAAATAACCCCTGAAGAAAGCACCGAATGTGGACCTGGAACAGTTTTTGGCAAAGGCTTTATTAAAGGGTTGGTCTCTAAACCACCTCAGATTTTTCACAGGAAATTAAAATGCAAGAGATCAAGACATTTGTCCAAGGCCGGGAGCACAATAGCACTTCCCCAGCCCTCAGGTTTCCAGGCAGCTATTTAAATATCATAAATGCCATACCAGCGCCCTCTGACCTCATCCCTGCCTGCTTGTAGGCAGAATTGGTTCACGTACTATATGAAAAGCATGGATGTGAACAGTATCGAAAACCTGATTGGCTAGACGGGCCAGGCTACTGAAGTAAGTCACAGACATCTGTTAGTAAGTGCCATGGAGGGGGGGGGCACAGGTGCTTTATAGATCAGTTAAACAGACTGTACTATGACATCCTGCACACAGTAGGTGCGAAAGAACACATAGTTTTTTGTTTGGTCAAGATAGGATCTCGCTCTAGCCCAGGCTGCCAGGCTGATCTGGCATTCACTATGTAGTCTTGGGCTGGCCTCAAACTCATGGCGATTCTCCTACCTCTGCCTCCCAAGTTCTGGGATTTTCTTGATTACCCCTCCCTCCCTCTCTGTCTCTCTGTCTCTATCTGTCTCTGTCTCTCTGTCTCTCTGTCTCTGTCTCTCTCTCTCTCTGTGCGCTCACGACTTCTCATATGAATATTGTGGTGGGGGACATGTGTCCAAGTGTGTATGCATGTAGAGGCCAGAAGACAATGCCATATGTCTTCCTCAATCACTTTACACCCTTATTCTTTGAGACAGGGTCTCTCACTGACCTTGAACTCGCTGATTCAGCTGGACTAGCTGATCAGAAAAGCCAATGATTCTTTCATCTTCAGATCTCCAATGCTAGGATTATAGGCCTGTGGTGGCTTGAATCAGATGTACCCCATAAAGTCATGTGTTTTGAATGCTTGGCCTCCAGTTGATGGCGATTTGGGAGGTAGAGCCTTGCTGAAAGAGGTGTGTTTCTGTGGGTGTGCTTAAGGGTGTTATAGCCAACTCCCGCTTGGTAGAACTTGGCTCCCTCTCCTGCTGATATTTGCAATCCTCTGTGGCGAGACCTCTGCTCATGCCATGCTTCCTTCTCTCACCACATGCAGCTGCTTCCCTTTGAGACTGGAAGCCAAAATAAAATACTTTCCTCACATCAGCTGCTTTTGGTAGAATGCTTTGTCCCAGCAATGAGAAGGAAACTAAAAAAAAATTTTTTTTTTGGTACCAGAGGAGTGGAGTTGTTCCTAGAAACCTGACTAAGTGACTTTTGGACTTTTGGAACTGATTCGTGGGAGGGATGTGGAAGGATTTGAAACCTTGGCCTAAGAGACCAAGTAGTGCTGTAAGCACAGTTTGACCGACCATTCTAATGAGAGTTGAAAGACTTAAATTCAGAAAGAGCTATGAACTGTACAGGCCGGGTTTATGAGGGGAAGAAAGAACTTTGTCCCGACTGAGCTAGAAACAAGTTTGTGTGTGAGAGACTTGCTGCATTCTGCCTGTCTCATGAGAACTCGAGCAGGGTTTTAGAAGGTATGGGCTGGTGTGAGAAGAGAGATATGACAGAGAAGGAAATGAAAGTTTCAGGCTGGAGAAAGCAGCTGATTGCAGCTGCAGTTGTTTGCGAGATCAGCACCATTGAGATTGGGCCAGCTGTTCTGTGTTGGGACAGCAGAAAGAACACTGACTCTTTTGAAAGAAGGGGCCCAGTGTGCTGAGTTCTCCTACTCTTCAAAGTTGGCTTTATTCTCCCCTGGATTAACAAATTTGGTAGCCTACCTGGTACTATGGGAGTATAACAAATGCAGGGGAAAAAGGGGGGTCATTGGACTCATGTGATGGTTAAGTTTGTCAACTTGAGCTAATCCATAATAATCTTGGGTGGATCCCTGAGCTTGCCTGCAGGAAGGATTGACAAATTCCTTTTGGGATTTGGAGAAGACTTGTGATGGTTAAGTTTGTCAATTTGAGCTAATCCATAGTAATCCTGGGTGGGCCTTCCAGAAGGAGACTAATATAAGGAAGCTTAAGGGGAAGGAGACGCTCTTCCTTCCTCCCCCGGCTGCTGGTGCTGGTTTGTGACTTGCACTTGCATCCTGCTCTCCTACACTTCCTGGACATCGGGACCCAGATTCCTTGGCCTCACATTGTGGACTAAAGAGCAGCTGCTCCCCAGGGATTCATCAGGCCTTTTGAGCTGGATTGGGACTGCTGAGACATCCATCTACGTGGACTGAACAGCTACTGGTTCCTTACCTGTGGGCCTACAGACTGTTACTATTGGACTGTCGTAAGCTATCCCAATAAATTCCTTTTTTTATATCCATTCTATCAACTCTGTTTCTTCTAGAGAACCCTGACTAATACAACTTGTAATGCAATTTTTTTTTAATGGTCACTGGGCAATGTGAAGCAGGGTTGTTGGAGTCCCTGCATGGGGACCCAATGGAGCCTTGAGAATGAACTGTGGGCTGAAGGGAGACACCAGGATTTGGAGATACAAGGATTGTGAAACAGCTGCCAAGGAGAGCTGCTAACTCCAGATGGCATTTTCCTCACGCTGTGAGCAGCCCAGCTGGAGGGGTGGACTTGGATCCCTAGAGCTTCATCAGTGGTTGGTGACAGATGTCAGAGTTGGAACTACAAAGTTTGATATTTTCCCTGCTTGTTTTATGTCTTACATTGGTTCAATCTTTCCTTGCAATGCCATCTTTTGCTTTGTGAATGTTTACTCTGTGCCATTATGTGTTTTTTGTTTTATGGGCTCACAGTTAAGTGACCTTGGGCTATGGGGATCTTTGAACTGTGTTGGGATTGACAAAAATCTGTGGGCACTTTTTAAGTTGACCTGAATGCATTGAATTTTACAGCCTGGACAGTTGTCAGTTTATGAGGGCCAGGGGCAGAATGTGGTGGTTTGATGTACCACCATGAACTCATGTGTTTTGAATGCTTGGTCCCCAGCTGATGGCACTATTGGAGGTAAAGCCATGTTGAAGGAGGTGTGTATCTGGGGGTGGATTTGGGAGTGTTATAGCCGGCTCCCCCTTGATAGATCTTGGCTCACTCTCCTGCTGCTGTTTTCTACCTGCTGGCAGAGGTGATGTGCAGCCCCTGCTCCTGCCATGCTTTCGCCTGTCATCATAAATTTTTCCCTTGAGACTCTAAGCCAAAAAAAAAAAAAAAAACTTTCCAGCCAAAGGAAGGGTAGGACTGCGTACCACCCAAACTTCCAGACACAAATGATATTCATGATTTCACAGTACCTGATAACACCTATACATAATGGGAGGATAAGATGATGACACCAAAACAAAACAGAGACTAATTGAGAGGGGGGAAGAAATATGGGGGAATACGGGGTAATATGTATGGGGTAAGTCATAATGGTTTATAGTCTATAGTTATGTAAGCTATCAATAAAAAGTTTGAAAAAAAAACACCTTTCCCACCCATCAGCTGCTTCTGGTTGGGAGCTTTGTCCTAGCCACAAGAAGATAGCTACAGTAAGGCCCATATTGATACACCACCCTTTATTTGCTGTTGGAGATATGAACTGAGGCCCTGATGCTTGTTCAGCAAGCACGTCTCCCACTGTAATGGCTATGTTTTGTTGTCAACTTGACCTGTTCAGTAATCTTGGGAGGGTCTCTGAGGTCGCTAACAGGAAGGATTAACTAAAGGAAGAGGTCCTTCCACCAGAGTGAGCCCTTCCTCCAGAGTGGGCAGCCCTCTCAGTAGGGGACAGGATGTAAGGGAGCTCAAGGGGAAGGGAATCTTTTTCTCTCCCCACCCCTCAATTTGCTGGTGTGTGTGTGTGTGTGTGTGTGTGTGTGTGTGTGTGTGTGTGTGGTGTTGGTGATGGCTTCTCTCTCTCTCTGTTTAGACCTGTGAAACGGGGCCAGCCTCTTTCACCATTATGGAACTTCCCTGGATCTGTAACTTCAATAAATCACTTCCTCCCATAAACTATGCCTGGTTTGGAAGTTCACCCCAATGGTGTGTAGCTGACTACGACACCCACTAAACCATCTCCCCTGCCCCACTGATACAACTTCTCAAAGTGAGGAAAGCTCCATTCAGTAATTTAGGGACCGTCCAACTCCATCTGCAATGAGGACCATCTGTCTGGAGAGTGTTTGCTCCTGACTCAGGCCCATGAGATGCTCTAGAACATCTGTTTCCATGGAGATGAAGGTTGCTCTGATGTGTCCTCCATCCAAGCTCTTTGGGATTACGGAACAAGGGCATTGGTGACTCACTCAAAGGTCGAGGTTCACAGGAATGGCTCATTCCCTGTATTGGGTCTTATTTTGAGATCTTATTGTGAGTTGCATCACACAAGGCTGGAATGAGAGCTCCTGGGTAGAAAGGGAACCCCACACTTTGGCTATAGAGAGACCTGGGGTTAGATTCCATCACCTTTCATATAGCCAGTGATAGCCGAGAGCTTGGTGCATCTGGAATTCAATGAGTGTCTGGATTGGAGAGATTTAAACTGTCTGATCCTAGGAGGGGGTGGTAGGAATTTTAGGGTAACTGTTAGCTGTGAAAAACTCCATTTCTTTGTCTCTGCAACACGTCATCTAGCAGGCATGCTTCATCTTCCCGTTTCCCTTTCCATCTTCCCAGCTGGCCAAAAGGAAAACAGATGCTAGGATGGAAACCAGCCACCATGTGATCAGATCCTTCCCACAGCCTCATGGCATCTTCCCTGCAGGCAGGGTGACACAGGGGTGAGGTGTGGTGCCATCAGCATCTAACAGCATTTGCTGATGCCAAGAATCTGGTGGTGGGGGGAGAATATGACCTCTGCCTGTGGGTGAAGGGTCCTCCAGGACTCTATTGGTGATCCTAAAGACATCAGTCACCCCCAGATCCAATTACCTGAGGTCATGGTGGCTTTGGACGAGTCCCTAGTTGACCGTTCATGTTATTGTTGGAGAGCGAGGCCCTTGGCACAGTCTCGCATGCACACACGCGAACACACACGCACACACGGCAGCTGTTAGCTCTGTCCCGATCATAACTGTTTGAGTAAGTTAATGACCCCCAAGCTGGGATTCTTTGCCAATGGCTATTAGGAGAACTACGGTAACCGCCCCTTGCTAACAGGGTCCTGTGGCCATTGCCTAGGCAGTTCTTGAGTGGTGAGTCATTGGCCCAGCTGGGTTGACTTCAGATGCCAATGACCCAGAGGGGTTGTTTGGAAAAAGGAATTGGATTAAGCGTTTTAAGACAACAGGGTGAGCTGGCAAAGCTGTGTGCGTGTGTGTACATGCCGGGGTTCCTACAGCGTTTCTGCCCTCGCTGTCCTCTTGCATTTGTGTTTCAGGCACAATTTTTGGCTTGAATTTTAAGAGCAGCAAGGTGAAGGGCTCCAGGACACAGACAAGCACAAGGCCTGTGCGGCTTACCACGCACATGGGAACCCTCACCCGCACCAGCGAACATCCATCTGAGAAACAAAGAGGCCTGGGCTGTAACTCTCTCTGCTCATCCCACACTGGACACTCCCTGCTTGTGCCTACTTGGCACACACACACACACACACACACACACACACACACACACACACGGTAGTTCAGAGTTACCTATGGGCTGCACAGGTGACAGGAGCCACCTAAGTCACCTGTGGAGATCTGTGCGTGCCTGACCTGTGTTTTGTACAGAGACCACTGTAATGTGCAGAAAATGGTCCTCCTCGCCCCCACTAGCAGTGTAGGTGGTCAGGGGACAAGACACACTAAAGTGGACAAGTTCCCTATGGAGGTTGGACAGGTGAGGAGGTAAGAGCTGCCAGGGTTGGAGCCTCTCAGATGCCCTGGGAGGAGGGGGCCAGCAGGTGGAACCTGTGGGGGAGGGGGTGCCAGCATGTGTACGCGTGCATGGGCATATAAGCACATGTGTAGGTTGTGTGTGTACATGTGTTCACCTGTTCATGCAAAAACCACTGATGGCTTTTATGTTCAAACATTTTCTTTTCAAATAATTTCGCACCTTCAGAAAAAGGTTCCTGAAAGAATATGAAAATACGGGAGTTGGGCATAGTGTCGAACAAGGGGGTAAGGGACACGCTCGGGTTCCACTCAGATCCCAGATGAGCCAGGGTGGAGAAGCCAAAGATAAAAGATGGTCACATGGGTGATTCATCTGAGTAAACTTAAGCTGAAAAGCTTGCTTTCTTTCTTTCTTTCTTTCTTTCTTTCTTTCTTTTCCTTTCTTTCTTTCTTTCTTTTCCTTTCCTTTCTTTCCTTCCTTCCTTCCTTCCTTTCTTTCTTTTCTTTTCCTTTCTTTCTTTTTCTTTTCCTTTCCTTCCTTCCTTCCTTTCTTTCTTTTCTTTACCTTTTTCTTTTCTTTCTTTCTTTTTTCTTTTCCTTTCCTTTCCTTTCCTTCCTTCCTTCCTTCCTTCCTTCCTTCCTTCCTTCCTTCCTTTCTTTCTTTCTTTCTTTCTTTCTTTCTTTCTTTCTTTCTTTCTTTCTTTCTTTCTTTCTTTCTTTCTTTCTTTCTTTCTTTCTCTTGCTTCCTTGACAAGGTCTCAGATAGCCCAGACTGGCCCTGTATTTACTATGTAGCCAAGGATGACCTTCAACTCCTATTCTCCCTCCACTTCTATGGGCTAAACCACTTCACCAGGTCCCATCATTGGGGTGTGTGTGTGCAGGTACACGCATCTCACGGGAGGTGCGTGGAGGTCAGAGGACAACCTTGGGTGTAGGTCCTTACCTTTCGTCTCATTTGAGGTGGGCCCTCTTCATTGTTCACTGATCATTCAACAGGCTAGCCAGGCCTGAAAGCTCCTAGGAGGTTCTTCTATCTCTGCCTCCCATTTTGCTGTAGGTGGGCTAGGATTAAGGATGACCCCTGTAGTGTCCAGCTTGTTAGTTGCGTTCAGGAGCTCAGGCTTACCTGGCAAATGCCTTACCCACTGAGCCATCCCCCAACCCATTTTCTAACAATCAAAATAAACTAGGCTAATCATGGTGGCTAACCTGGGCTATCAACTCAACAGGATGCAGAATCACCTAGAAGACAAATCTCTGGATATCAGGAAGTTTCCAGAGGAGGTTGACTGAGGTGGGAAGACCCACCTCAGTGTGAGTGGTGACAGCCCGTGAGCTGGGGTCCTGGGCTAAGTGAAAAGGAGGAAGTGATCTGAGCACCAGCATTCATCCCCTCTGCCTCCTGACTATGCATGCAGTGTGGCCAGTTGCTGTCTGCAACCACACCAAACCTTCCCCGCCAGGAAGGACTGCTACATCCTCAAACCATAATCTGAAGTAATCCTTCCTCCCTTGATTGTTTTTGTTGGGTGTTTTGTCAAAGCAACAAGAAGAGGAACATACCCCAGGTGGGGGCATATCTGTGCCTTCTTCTCCTCAGGGATCCCTTCCACCATCTGACCATCTCAGCTGCTTCCTCCTGGACACTACATGCAGGTGTCTGTGTTGGTCAAAGCCCGTGGCTCTTCTTAGAAGTTGACAGTCTGAGGACCAGCAACAACAGTCCTGACAGGTCTTTCAGACCCCCAGGTAGCCCAGCAACTGGCTGCCCATGGAAGGCAGGGCTCCACCTCCCAGAGTCACCCCATCCCCATCAGCTATCTAGTCCCAACCCTGGCTATAGAACATGGGTTTTATTCCAATCAACCTGGAGATTAAAACAACATCAGCCGGGCATGGTGGCACATGCCTTTAATCCAAGCACTCAGGAGGCAGAGGTAGGAGGATTGCTGTGAGTTTAAGGCCACCCTGAGACTAAATAGTAAATTCCAGGTCAACTTGGACTAGAGCGAGACCCTACCTCGAAAAACCAAAAATAAAAAATAATAATAAAATGAAAAAATAAAATAACATGGTTGATTGTAAGAGCCACAGTGGGGGAGAATATCCAGAGACATTGCCCCCTCAACAACAACACACAAAGAAAAAAAATGGCTACTTCTTGTACAGTTCATAACCCTCTATCCCATGGACCCGTCCAGCAACCCCACTGAGAAGGTCCCCAAATGAGTTAGGGACAGGGAGGAGGGAAATGGGGATACCATTATAACAAGATTTTCTCATACAATGTATCTAATTATTAACAATAAATGAGTTTTTAAAAATGGTTGAGCAGGAGAGGACGGCTGTCTCCAGGGAGGGACACCATCCCTAGAACTATGCTTTCACTGCAATTGGAAGTCTCAATCAGCGAACACATGGGAATGACACATGATCTGTGTCTAAATCCATCTGACTTTATAGTTCATTCATGACTGACTTTATAGTTCATCCCTGATTTTTGATAGAGGTTAGAGATAGAGGTTGGAGTTGATCAACACAGACAGTGTATAAACAAACAACTCCCCCCCCCCCAAGGTGACAAAGAGTCAAGGCTCTGACCACTGCACTCAGGGGGGTTTCACTCCTTCTGTGTACTGTGCTGCCTCTTGTAGCACTTAACTCTTGCAGGACTCTTAAATCGTCATAGACACAGGAGCACTTGTAGACAGCTTCACCGTGTTGGGATGAGCTTTCATACAGGCACAGTTTATGGGAGGAACGGGATTTATTTCAGCTCACAGATCCAGAGGAAGTTCCATCAATGACAGAAGGAGCTGGCTCCCATTCATAAATCTAAACACAGAGAGAAAGCACCGCCAGTCAGAAAACATAAAAAAGCAGCAAGCACAAACCAGGAGCAGGACCGCCAGAGTTTAAACCTCTCTGCATACCTGTGGGCTAGAATTAGATCTGCCCCCAGTGACACCTTAGGGTACTGGACCCCAGGATCAGCCCCCAGCGACACCTCCTCTAGCCAGGCCACTGGAGACCCAAATCTCAAGCTTTAATAAAACACCTGAGTCTATGGGGGACACGCATGCAAACTACCACAGGTAGATATTAATGTGTTTCGCAGAAAACTCAAAACGATAATTGTTTTAGCATATAAAGATTTACTTTTTGCTTTTTTTAAAAAAAATTCATTTTTCTCTTTTCTAAGACAAATTCAGAATTAGGGAACCATAGCTCACCTCAGTAGCTCCACAGTCAGCGGGGCCTCGGACTTTATTTATTTTTTAGCTTTTGCCTCATCATTCTAGTTGTTCATGGACCAAAATTGTTGCCACAGCTCCAGACATCTCCTATTTACAACCCAGGTACCTGGAGGAAGTCCTTGTACATATCTATTTCTAGAGACTTCTTTGGATGCCCTCTCCAACATCACACACTTATGTATCATGGTCAACTGTAGCTGCAAGTGAGGCTGGGCAGTTAGCATCTTAGTTGGAAGCATTGCATCCTGGGATAAGCACAGAGGCTTCTCCAGTCACTCCAGGACCAACTTTCTTCTGCCACATGAAGATGGGGCAGGGAGGCTGGAGGTGGCCTATGTTACCCTGCTCACATGTCACTAGCTGGGACCAGGTCTAGTGTCCCCTACCTGCAAGGGAGGCAAGGAATTAGGTTCTAAGTACATAAAAGACGACAATGAAGTCGTGGTGCCTCGGGTGGCCATGGGAATCCAGGCCATTGGCTGGACAGTTAAAGTGCCTTGTCCCCTGGAAACATGGGGAGCAGTGTCTGGGCTTGTGGCTCAAAGGTTCCCGATCAATGCCCATGACCCACACTGGGACACAGCGTAGTCTCCCGCCGGAAACCAGCCTGGGCCACCAGGCAAAGCCGCCTGAAGGGTACAATTAGCGGCGCTCCCAGACAGGGGCTGGCAAGCCGGCTCCCCTGCTTGACCTGAATGGGTCATTTGTGGCTCAAATGACAGACAAATGCAATAATTAGGACTATTTAGCAAAGAGGAGGTGAAAGGTCAAGCCAGGAGGCCACCCTTCTCCTGTTACTGCCTGGTGACAGCCTCAGAGACTGACAGAGAGTCCTGCTGTGTGACACACCAAGATGTTGGCTACTGTGCCTGCCTCCCTCCTGCTGCTGTCTGTGTCCTGTCTTTCAGAGAGGGCATGGATGCCAGGCGGTGGTGACATCATGGCCCAAGGTCCCATTCCCAGGTCCCCCTGGGTGTCTTTCCCTGAACAGGGGTTGAGACTCAGGCAGTGCCCAACACACCAATCCATCGCTTCTTTCCCCTAAATAATTTTTTCTTCATTAATTTCTCAGTCAGTGG
>PVHP010019680.1:0-31549 GCA_004024765.1 Zapus hudsonius
AGACTCATTGTCATCTCTTTTCCACCCCTGGATCTTTTCACTGGAACACCAGAATGAGTTGGATTTGGGGCCTTTATTCACTGAGTTTCTAGTATGTTCCAGATGCAGCTAGAGCTCTCAAAAGGTTTTCGTGTCCTA
Organism: Zapus hudsonius; assembly: GCA_004024765.1. Lineage (NCBI taxonomy): Eukaryota > Metazoa > Chordata > Mammalia > Rodentia > Dipodidae > Zapus > Zapus hudsonius. Next base: position 139 of record PVHP010019680.1, read on the forward strand.
ACATAACCATGCTGACATTTAAACCCACTCCATACTAGTCATACTTTGACTGGGAGGAGGGGCAGATATTTTTCCTTTTAAAAGAAAGTTGATTCTACACCTAGGCTCACAGCCAGGAGAACAAGCAACCACTTGAAGACAGATATGTACCGAATGAGCACAGCAGAGGGACTGGTCACAGTCCTGAGTGGGCACAACCCAAAAACTTATCTATCATCAGTCAGAGAAGGAATAAACAGAATGTGGCCTAACTGTATGGAATAGTATTTGGCTCTGAAAAGGAAGGAAGTTGGTGAGTCTTGAACCCAGGAGCTGTATAAGAAGCTGATCTCAAAAGACCATATATTTCAACTTTCCATTTCCATAGGCAAGTCCACAGAGATGAAAGGTAACTTCGCATTGCCTGGGACTTGGGGGTGAAGGGGAAGTGGAGGAGTCATAATCACTAACAGGCAAATGTGTGCAGTTGTGAACGGACAGAAAACCATTGAATGGAGCCTTTTACACGGGCAAATTCTATGTTATGTGAATTACATTTCAATAACAGGGCTACAGAACCCGAAAGAAAGCAGAGTTCCCCTTTTCGGGCACACGAAGCTCAGGGAAGTGGGTTTTGTAAGCTAGTGGTCTGTTTCTATGTATGACTGGCATTTTGTTTTTTCAACAGCTATGAGCCAATTCCACAGAAGTTTTTCTCAAAATTCACTTCATCCTCAGAGGCCCCACGGGCCACCGGCCACTGCCTGTCCCCAGTCCAGGCTATCTGTGGGCCTTGGTCCTTTTCACCCTGCCATGCCTGCTGCTGCCCCTCCCCCAGTGCCTTTCTGCTCAGTCAGTGCTGCCAACTCCAAATGCCAAGGCTGCCATCAAGAACCTTGGCGACGCAGGCCACAGTGTTGTGGTGTGTTTGGGCAAAGAATGCACTCACCGCCAGCGTTGCCAGGCGCGGAGGGTGACGAAGCCCAGCTGGGTTGGAGTTTCAGCTGCCTGTAGGGCCTCTCAGCTATTTGAGGACAAGCTCGCCTCCTCCCAGCTGTGGGTGCCTGTGCACAGGGCCCTGGCACGCTTACACACCCATGCCCCACAGCATCTACAGAGCCCCTGCTGTGTGCCGGACAGCCTTCCTAGCACACAGCAGTGTGGACACAAACAGAGAGAGAGAGAGAGAGTTGTGTGTCTTTGCTTTGACAAGATAAAAAAATACTCAAATAAAGAAAAGGAAGAAGAAGTGGTGAGGATGCCATTCAGATAAACAGTGACGTGACCATCATCAGCACAGCCAGCTCTCTGTAACCTCGAGTTCCACATCCACTGATCCAACCAACCCTGGGTCAAAACTGTGTGTCTTTTCCAGGGCTGAGGAGATGGATCAGTGGTTAAAGTTTGCTCTTGCTTGCAAAGTCTGATGGCCTGGGTTCAATGCCCCAGTACCTACATAAAGCCAGATGCACAAAGTGGTGCAAACATTCATTTGCGGCTGAAAGAGGCCCTGGTGTGCATATTCTCTCTCTCTCTCTCTCTCTCTCTCTCTCTCTCTCTCTCTCTCTCTCTCTCTCCTCTTTTCTTGCAAATATATATTTTTATATTTAAAATATATTTTTAAATATAAAATGCCAGATTGATACCTAAAGCTCTGTATGACAGCTAAATTGAGTGTATCTTTTTAAATTGTGTCTGCGTCGGGCATGATGTCACATGCCTGTAATGCCTTCGCTGGAAATGTGGAGGCAGGAGGATGGCAGGTTTGATGCCAGCCTGAGCTACAGAGTGAGACCCTATCTCGAAAATCACGTTTGTACTAAACATGTACACGCTTTTTTTCTTGCTGTTATTCCCTATACACCTCCACGTGACAACTACTTTCACACCATCTAGAGGTGGTTCAAAATAAACTTATAAGTGCATGGGAGGCTGTTTGAAGACCCTACATGAACGCAATGTGTGGTGGTGTGAATGTGAAATGTCCGCCATAGCCTCATGTGTTTGAGCCTCATAATCCCCAGATGGTGAAAAGTTGGGAGGTGGAGCCTTGCTGGAGGAGGTGTGACACTTGGGGTGTTACAGCCCAAGATCCCTCCCTTGCCAGAGTCAGCTCACTCTTGCTGCTACCTCCCAGCTGCTGTAACAAGATGTGCTACCAAGCCTCTGCTCTGCCATACTGTGGTGAAACAACTTTCCCTGGAGACTGGAAGCTACTTCCACCAGCTGCTCCTGGAGGGCTGTTTAGTTCCGGTAAGGAGAAGGTGACTACAACACGATGTTGTTTTAATGAAGGGTGGAAGCATGGGTGTATTTGATCTCCATGGGGATCCTGGTTTCATTCCCTCTCCCTGTCCTTGGGAATCAGAACTTAGAAGAACTCTGGAGAGGATGGGGTCTAGGGAGAGAGCTACCCTCTCTCTGGGAGGGCCTTGTGAAAGAACCATCCAGATGTCAGAGAAAGCAAGATGGTGCCACAGGCAGGGGCCAGGCCAGTGACCACAGGCCTTCTTAAACTTGGAAAAGAGTCTATATTTGCATCAGTGAGGCAGGAGGCTTCAGGGACTCACATGAGGGCAGCAGGGTCTGTCTGATCTGGCTTCTGTTTTTCAAGGATACCCCTGGTAGTTCAGTGGGAAAGGAATAGGTGAAGGGGTCCAGGGAAGCTGGGGTCGGGAAAGTCTGCCATCCCTGTGAAGCTTGTCTAGGGTCCCCACATTTCCCATCTTCAGGGGCCACAGGAAAGCCCCTGTCGAGTTTCAGCATCACTGCCAAGGGTGTGGGAAGGAGCCTCCCAGCACTTGCGGGAACGGACCAGCCAAGCCTGCATGTCCTCGCCCAGCCCCTCCATGCCCCATCCACACCCACAGAGAGCTCCCAGAATGGCTGGCTGGGCCTGACCTGGGGGTTGTTCACAGACACAGGCAGCCTGTATGCTCAGGGATCCCTACAAGAAGTCCCAAACAAGGCCCCCCTCCAGTGGCCCTTGGATCTTACCACATCCTTTTGTGGGCCCCCTCAACCCCAGCCAGCCAGGATGGCCTCAAGAGCAGGCCTCCAGGCCCCTTCTTTCCTGTTGCACAGATAATGTATAGATTTACACTTCTCCAGGGTCCCCATCTTGCCAGCCACCAACCAACCCTCATATCTCCCTAGGCTCCTAGCACCCTATGACAGGGCACTCCTTGCCTCTGGCAGGCTCTTCTCTCTACTAGAAAGGCCTTTCTTTAACTACTCTTCCTCCCACCATCCTTGCCCCATTCAACTGCCTTCTCCTCCAAGAAGCTTTCTGTAGTTCTCAGCCCATCCTCCTGGGTCAATGGTGGAGAACCACACAGAGGCAGAAAACAGACTCTCAACTTTGATAATGTTAGTGCCTCCAGATAACTTTTTGTGGTAGTTGGATTCAGGTGTCTTCCACAAACTTAATTTGTTCTGAATGCTTGGTCCCCAGCTGATGGCAATCTTGGAATTGGAACCTTGCTAAAGGTGGGTTGTTGGGGGTGGGCTTATGGGTGTTATAGCCAGCTTCCCCTTGCCAGTGTTTGGCACGCCTTCCTGCCACAGTTTGCAGTGCTGTGGCGGAAGTGATGTCTACCATCTGCTCATGCCATCACTTTCCCTGCCATGATGGAGCTTCCCCTGGAGTCCATAAGCCAAAATAAGCCCATTCCTCCATGAGCTGCCTTTGGTTGGGTTCTTTCTGTGCAGCAATGAGAAAGCTGACTGCAACACTTTAAAAATATTTTTATTTATTTGCAAGCAGAGAGGAATAAAGAGAAGAGAGACAGACAAAGAATGGGTGCACCAGGGCCGTAAGCCACTGCAAACAAATTCCAGATGCATGTGCCACTTTGTGCATCTGGCTTTACATGTGTACTGGGAAATCGAACCCAGGTCATTAGGCCTTGCAAACAAGTGCCTTAACCACTTAGCAATCTCTCCAGCCCCCAGATACCTTTTAGTAAGGCAGTGAAGGAATCCATGAACTAGCTAATTTATTGTTGCACACTGTGGTTGAGAGCAGAGGGGCTTCTTAACAGCACAACTGTGTGGCCTTATATAATGTACCTTGCACAACCCTGGGGGCTGTGAGCACACACTGTGATATGAATGACACCCTCTGGAGGGTGGACAATGTGCCAGCCTGACCCTCAACATTTTGAAAATACTGGCATCAGATGCTAAAACACAAGGGGCACAGACTTTGGGTTCAGATTCTTTCGGGTTGAATCCTAGTTTTTCAACAACCATCAGCGGGTGGCTTAGCCTCTCTCAGCCTCTAGTAGTGTAAGCAGTTCCCCATCTCAGAGATGAGGCATTAGGAAATGCCAGGTGTATCACACGGGTCCACAATAACTCTTCTTTCCTTCCTTTCCCTGGGCGTTAGGAAGTCTTGCTATTCTCTCCTATCTTCAGATTACTTGCATGTCCACCCTGCTACTGAAAGCCCAAGCCAGGTTCTTCCCTGAGAGGCTGCAAAGGTTTTTCATCCTTGCTCCCAGGGCCAGCTGCGACTCACATTAGTAAGGCGCTATTCCTGGGAGAACCATCTCACAGGCATCTGGCATCCACAGTGAAACGCGGTGGATACAGGCACAGAGCCGGAAACAACCTCCATGCCCACCAGAAACAGCAAGTCTATGAAGGACTGTGTGCAGTGAGCACCACACAGCCAGCCACATCTACACAGGAAGTCACCCCCCCAAAGGACAGGAGGAATAAGAAGGAAGGTATGCAGCAGTTTATGGCACAGAAAATGGAATTTTCCAGGACTTTGGTTTTCCCAAGAATGCTCATAACTGGCTTAGCTCAGATGTGGGGTAGAGAAGCCACAGAGCGCTGAAACCCAGGTCTCTCATGGAAGCCCTCTGAGGAAGACTGCTCAGACCACTTCAGGAAGGATGCAAGAGAGACTATGGAGCTCTCCAATGAAGGAGGAAAGCAGAAGGTGGTATGGAAAGAAGCTCTGGAATCTTCCGCCACCGTCTCAATTTAACTCATGAGATCAAAGCAGCCCATATTAAATAAGAATTGTGAAACACAATGTAATATGAACTTGCTTGGCCATGGCAAGACACGTGGGGACTCTGCTTGCCCATCTTTGCAACTCGGGACCATCTAGAGACAAGCAGGGCCCTGCATCACTGTCGTTCTGGGGTCCCCAGCAGTAGCTCCATGGGTGGCTGAGGGCTGGCCATGGCAGGTCACTGCGTAGTCACAGCAAGGAGGCTTGTTCTCCAGAGAACACTCCAGATTGCCAGACCACTCTAGATTAGGTACAAGGCTTGGTGTCCCCACAGGATGAGTTTGTATTTACACCGTTTCCTAGGCAGCAGGATCCAGCTGCCCTGGATCAAGGGTTTAATTTTAAACATGGGGTTCTGGGCAGGCAGAGCTGAAAGGTCAGGTCCTGCAGAGCTACCCACAGGACTCATGCACTAAAAAAAGATGACCCTTCGTGCTGAGAGTAGCAGAAAGAAGACACTCCCCTCCCTCCTTCCTTCCTGTCCTCTACCCTAGAGTAGGAGTCCCTCGGCCACCCGGTTGTAGGAATTCCACCTGAGGTCATCAAAGTTCCTGAGGGTTTTCATTTGTTGGGCTTCATCAAGTCCTAATAAATGGTCCACATCTGGCCCGTTTCACGTCTGCCTTGTGCCTCAGATTCCCTTCTCCTTTATCTTCTCAGTCGTTCTCTTTCTCTTCCCCTCCCCTCTCCGTCCCGCCTCTCTGCAATTAACTTGCAACAGACACTAACTCTTCCCTACAGGATCCACATCTGATGTCTGGTGGCACCTGTCAAATGCTGTCAAATGCACGTGATTGATGATGGGCTCTGGACTCACAGGTGGAGCCACGTTTTCTCATCAGAGGCGAAGGTTGCCAGCTCTTCGGTGTCGATGTGGTGAGCAGCCATGGCTGGCCAATGTCCCCTCCAATCCATTGGTTAGAAGAATTGTGAGCATCTAATGCCATCGCCCCTTCACATTCTTCTACAGGACAAAGTCAAACAAGGGGTCTCCCCGGCCGCCCTTTGGTTGCTTGGAGGTGCCATTGGTACAGGAAGAGGAAGAGAATGAGCTATGATGCTCCCTTTATTAGGCAGCTTACATCCATTTGGGGCGCGCTTTCCGGAAGCTTCTATCTGCCACTGTTTGCTGTGAACACAGGCTGCGCTCTGGGCCAGGCTGGGTGCGCAGGCAGAAGCAGGGCGCACGGTGTCCGCCTGTCCCCTGGCCCATCCTCACCCAAACCCACCTTGCTCTGGGCGCAGCCCCAAGCAGCCAGGCGGCCGGTGACCCTATTGTTCGGCCACTTCCCCCAGGTCGGAAGGGGGCGGCTGGGAACTGGAGGCGCCTGGCCTTTCCTGGCGTGCAGAGCGCTGACGCGAGGCCTGCGGAAGGAACCGAGGACGCTCCATTCCTGCCGCGCCTGGCAGCTCGCACGTCCGCCTCCGCGGTCCCAGGTCCCCAGGGCGGGGAGCAGGTCTCAGAGCCCAGGAGTGAGCCAGGGCGTCCAAGGCCATCGTGGGACACTGGGGTCGGTGACCCGCCAGCCCCAGGGCTGAAAGTCATGGCGCATTTGTGCCACCTTCAAGGGGCGACCTCGGGGCAGCTTAACCAGGTGCTTGGCATCTCCCAACGAGCCAGCAGCTGAGAACAGAGACAGAGCTTCGTGGGCACCCACCAGGGCATGCCACCTTCTCGTATAATCCTCACGACAAGCTGCCTAATGGGTAGGATTCGTCCTGAGTTCCAAGGGTGGCGAGGAAGTGAATGGATCCAAGCATTCCTGGAACCCTGGGCAAGTGACTAGCGCAGTTTAAATGGTCTTGAGGGTCACTGGTTGCGCGCAAACCATCTCCTACGATGGAGATGATACCACGGCAGGCCGACTGACCACACTGTTCATTGTGCACCTTGGTGAAGAAGCCTCCTATAGTGCCATCTTTTGTTATTCTAATTTACCTTCTGGAACCCAAAGGACTCAGAGAGAACCCGGGTATCCTGAAGGATTCCTGTGGAACTTTGGGGCTAAACCCGGGACAGTCCCAATAGTTGCCATAATGAAGCTGATGTTGTGGAAAAGTCCAGACAGTTCTCAGCAGGCCAGAAAGAGGCCCAGTTTGTAAGCTCAGAGCTTTGATTTCTCCCAGAAGCCCTTGGGGGGGGGGGCTTTGTCCTGGACTCCTCACTGCCCTTGCTTAGTTAGCCACAGGGAAACCAGACAGTCTTAACATGAAAAAATTTCCACATCCTTCAGGGTAATCTTTTGGTGCCAGAAATAGTCAACAGGATTTGGGAGTTAGCCCAGGCCACTAAAAATAGCTTCCATTGCCCCCCTGGAAAGCCCGCTGCATGTGGGCCCCAGATGGCCTGCACCTAATGGGCTCTCTTGCCAGCACCTTAAATGACCATGAGCTCTGCTGGGCCGGCTGACAAGACACAGAGGAGGTGGATTCCACTCAGCTCCTTCAAGCCCGTTTCCACAGACCCAGACATGTCCCTTCTCCCACTCCGTGACACTCCTTTTCCCTCCACCCATGGGAGCACGGCAGTCACATACATTCACATCTGGGCAGTCACAGGGTGACTGACACAGGCAGGAACACGTGGCCTCACCCTCCCTGCCCAGCGGCCACGCATGCGCACTCATGTCAAGCAGCTCAGGGTCCCACTCTCGTTCTCCCTCTGTAGTTCCTAGGCAGTGTCTTCAAGGTGTCTCTCCACCATTTCCATCTGGTTTCCAAGAAGATTTTAATTCTGTGTGTGTGTGTGTGTGCACGCACACTCAGACCTAAAACCTGGGTCTCTTACATGCTAAGCAAGCCCTGAACCACTTGAGTGATATCTCTAGCCCTCTTTTTCATTTTGATGCAAAGTTTCACTAAGTTGCCCAGGCTGGTCTTGATCTCATGATCTTCCTGCTTCAGTCTCCCAAGCAACTGGGATTATTACAAACTTGTATCACCAGCCCAGTTTCCCAAGATTTTTGTTAAACTTGTCTTTTAGCTGCTGTAATGGGGCTTAAGGGAAGATCGAATATGCAACCTCAAACTGTCTAAACTCTCTGCAAACTACTAGGCCACATCTGCTGACTGACCCCCATCTGCATCCTGTGAAGTGGGTAAGAATCCCAGGCTGTGGAGAATAGTGACTCCTGGGGCCCCCAGGGTCCCCCTGATATTTCTCAAACTGCAACATTCATTCAACTGCAAGCTGGAGAGATAGCTTGCTGGTTAAAGGGCCTTGCTTCCAAGGCCTGGGTTCAATTCTTCAGTGCCCATGTAGAGCCAGATGCAAAGGTTATCACATGCCTCTTGAGTTTGTTTGCAGTGGCAGGAAGCCCTGGCACACATACACATACACACCCTCAAATAAATAAAAATATCCAAACTACAAGCTCACACTTCATGCATTTATTGGGATAAACTTTTTCTTACTGAAGTTAGAAAGAGAAAGCCATCAGGACTAACAAGAGGACTTGGCTCCGTGGGTCCTTGTTGTTAGAAATACAAAACTGAGATGCTTTCTCCTACTTGGAAACTAACACCTGAGTCTGCCTCCGTCTTACACACTGGCACGAGACACAACACCCTCAAGGCAGAGATAAAGGTCTTGACCACTCACAGAACAGTATGTGATACAAGCTCTGCCTTTGCTGGGTTCCCAGACCCAAAATGTCTCATCTGTCTTGTGCAGAAGGCTTTGTGGGTGCTATGCAGTTTATGCCGGAGCTGAAGTGTATGCTGGTCCCCACGTCTGCAGCTTCATCTTCCCATCGTATCCACACTGTCTGGGACATCCACGAGCCAATCACTTCAGAGCTGGTCTGGGGGTGCACCCCATTCTGGAAGGATGGTGTGCTGAGCTATTCCAGCCTCCTCACAGGACATCCATTGTCATCCGATGGGCGGACTGCAGAAAGAGCTAACCATGACAAGTCCTTACTGCAATCTGTTTTAGATTGAGTGCCATGATACAGAGAATGTCACACTTTAATGAGAAGACCTAGGCCGTCAGAAGTCTGAACCCAAGTGATGCATCTTGCCCACATAACCCATCCCAAGAAGAAAGAACTCACTCTACAAAACGTATTCCTCTGAAAAGTAATGAAATATCATCTAGCCATTCAGATATGAGCCCACACAGGTGTCCCACGCAGTAAGATCTAGCAACTTTCCTTTTGAAAAAAATTATTATTATTTATTAAGTAGAAACTTTGTATGAACAACTCATGTCTTGGTACCACTGTTTCCCTCCTCCCAGTAATGGCCCTCCTCAATAGGATTGCTGGTATGCACCATGGGTATGAGGGCTATGAGTTGTGTGAGCAGCAGTCAGTCATTGTGGGGGTAGAGGGGCAATGCCTCTGGGTATTACACACACACCACCACCACCACCACCACCACCACCACCATGGCTTTTACAATCTCTTCCACAAAATTTCCTGAGCCATGGTGGGTGAGTTTAAGTCTACTATAGTGTTGAGCTCTTAGTAGCTTCTTCTGGAATTCTGTTTTGGAACATTTTGAGTAACCTCAGTGTCTGTCTCCTTCACCCTGGCACAGGTTGTCAGGCTCACTGTGGGAGCAGCACTCTTGCTCATCTTACCACTTCCTCGTGGTTTCACCTGGGCCCTAGCTGATATGCTATGGGTGGTTCATCTCTTCTTAGGGAGTCTGCTATCATTTCTGGTCTTGTTGGTAAAATTAGGTCTCTCTGCCTTCAAGCACCTCACCTGTCTGGAGCGCTCCAGCCCCAAACACGCTGGCACCCCCACAACTTTCCTTTTAACTACTATAGAAAGGGCTTTCAAGCCTGGCGTGGTGACGCACGCCTTTAATCCCAGCACTCGGGAGGCAGAGGTAGGAGGATCGCTGTGAGTTCAAGGCCACCCTGAGACTACATAGTGAATTTCAGGTCAGCCTGGGCTAGAGTGAGATCCTACCTTGAAAAACCGAAAAGCCAAAAAAAAAGGGGGGGGGGCTGGAGAGATGGCTCAGGTGGAGGCCCTGGTGTTCTCTCTCTCTGTCTCTCTCTCTCTCTCTCTCTCTCTCTCTCTCTGTATCTTTCTGCTTGAAAATGAATAAATAAAATATTTTTTTAAAAAGGGGGGGGCTTTCAAAGACCCAGGGAGATGGTTTGGTAATTAAAGGCACTTGCTTGCAAAGTCGGCCAGCCCAGGTTTAATTCCCAGTCACCATATAATATATCCAGTATTCATTTGCAGTAGCAAGTGACCCTGAGGTACACATGTGTGCACACACATGTATAAATAAACAATTGAAAATATAAATTTCTAGAGCTGGGTGTGGTGGCGCACGCCTTTAATCCCAGCACTCAGGAGGCAGAGGTAGAAGGATCGCCATGAGTTCAAAGCCACCCTGAGACTACATAGTGAATTCCAGGTCAGCCTGGACTAGAGCGAGAGCGAGACCCTACCTCGAAAAACCAAATATATATATATATATATATATATATATATATATATATATATATATATATATAAATTTCTAAAAGGGCTTCCCTGCCCTCTCTGTAGCATGGTCCCCTCTCTGAGAACTTACCCGTTGCTACCTTAGTGTATTTCAATAATTTTTTCCCTTGGTAAAGTCAGCTTAAGCACCATATCATGAGTCTCACCCAGCACTGATTATCAGATCGACAGCCGGAGCCTAGGAGTGCTTCTGTGAGTAACAGCCCAAAAGTGTGAGAGAATATTGCTGGTGATTTGGACTCGACAAAGCGGCTGTGACCTGCTTATTACAAATGAGGTGGGCACACAGACACATGTGTGCACACAGAAGATATAGTTGTTCTTAGAGGGCTCCATTCTCTCGTCGCTTCAGATATCCACAGGGAGGGCATCTTTGAATGCAATCCCTCCACATAAGGGAAGTACTGTACCGAGCCTAGGAAACTCCTAGTTTGTGAAAGGCTGCTAGCAAACCTATCCAAGTTTACCCTGGAGAAAGCCAGTATCTTTTGTTGTTGTTGTTTAAACAGGGTCTTGAAGACAGAGCAGGTATCATCCCAGCCCTTGGAGACTGACCTAGAGGGATTGCCATAAATTTGAGGTCAGCCTTGGCTAGAGAGACCCTACCTCAAAAAGCTAAAAGAGAGAGAAAAGAAAAGAGGAGAGAGAAAAAGAGAAAGAGATTAAGATAGCCCAGGCTACCCTTGAACTTCTGGTCCTCCTGCCTCAGCCTCCCAAATTCTGAGATTATATTTATTATTCTGATCAGGAAACAAATCTGTTTCTGTCCCAGGTTATTCACCATGCAAACATCCTTGAAAAGATGATTCCAAACAAAAGTGTCAAGAGAAATAAAAACACCAAGGAGAATTAAGCCCATGAGCAGTCCTCAGGAACCCAGATTTCTTGTGTTTTACTGCTCTGTCATCACTCCCCATATGACTTCATGATTCACAGAAGCTGCCTCGACTGTAGATTTCATTCTGTAAATTCTGTATTCTAGAGGGCCGGGGGGAGGTGGCAAGCACTATTTATGGAAGATTTCTGAGAAGTCTATTCAAATCTTGGCTTTAAATCTATGATTAACAAAAATAGGGGGGCTGGCAAAATGGCTCTGTGGTTAAGGGCTTGCTTGTAAAGCCTGATGGCTTGGGTTCACTTCCCCCCCCCCCCCGTGCCCATGTAACACCAGATGCACAAAGTGGTGTGTTCATCTGGTGTTCTTTTGCAGTGGTGGGAGACCTTGGCACTCCCATACACTCTCTCTCTCTCTCTCTCTCTCTCTCTCTCTCTCTCTCTCCCTCTCCTCTGTCTCTGTCTCTCTCCATTTGCAAAGAGAAAGTGGAATGGGGACAAGAAGAAAGGGAATGGAGGGAATGGAACCAACAGATGATCTGTCCAAATAAAGTTTCTACTTAATAATAAAAGAAAAATTGGGGCTGGAGAGATAGTACAGCAGTCAAATGTGCTTGCTTGTAAAGCCTGATGGCCTGGTTCGATTCCCCAGTGCCCACACAAAGCTAGGTGCATAAAATGCTGCATGGGTCTGGAGTTCACTTGCAGTGTCAGGAGGCCCTGGCACACCTGTACTTTTCTCTCTGCTTCTGTCTCAAATTAAAAATATGTAAATTAAAAAAAGAAAGAAAGAATGGGTAGTGCAAACTAGAGGCTCTGGGCTCCACATGGTCAGTGTAACAATGGGCCATGTACTTACTGAGTGTCAAGGACATGGAACTCCCGTCCCTGGACACTTAGGGGACTTTCTCATCTGGAAGCAATAGCCAGCGGTTTCCCCTTCCCAGGCAACCCCTAAGGGAGGGTCAGATTCACCCTTTAAAAATGTTTTATTTACTTACTTGCAAGGAGAGAGAGAAAGAGAGAGAGAGAGAGAGAGAGAGAGAGAGAATATGAATGGGTGTGCCAGGGCCTCCAGCCAACGCAAATGAACTTCAGATGCATGCACCACTTTGTGCATCTGGCTCTTCATGGGGACTGGTTCTCCAGGCTTGAAGGCAAGTGCCTTAACCCCCCAAGCCATCTCTCTAGCCCAAGGATTCACCCTTTTTTTTTTTTGGCCTGGTGTGATTAAGAGACCCTGCTGGATGCAGGCTATGTCCTCTGTGTGTGTCCTCCACTCCAAGTCCTCCTGGAGCCCTGAGAATGACCACAAGCCCCCAGCAGGCAGAAAGGACATTAAATAAAGCAGGCACGCGCATCAGACCAATAACCCTAGGTGCCACTGAATAGATGCATGTCACAGCGGGGGTCCCCTCCATGTGAAGGGGGGCTGTCTGTGAGCTGGGGACAAGACAGTCTCACCTTCAGAGGACACTGACTCTTCAAGTTCATTTTCATGCTTTAGGACTCTGAAGCCCAGAGAAGGTATGGGACTGACTAGGAATAGCACAGACAATGGTTATGCTCGGGGCTAGACCACAAAGCTCCTGTCTGAGGCTTTTGGCTCCTGCTTGGAAACTATTATTGGTGGGAAGGATGAGGATATATGTTGTATTTCTCTGAAGTAAGACATTTCCTCCATGAGCTGTCATAGAGGCACACACCTCTAATTCCAGCACTCAGGAGGCTGAGGCTGAGGGTCTCTGTGAGTTCAAGACCAGCCTGGGGACTACAGAGTGAGTTCTAGATCAGCCTGAGCTAGAATGAAACCCTGCCTCAAAAACAAAAAATTGTTCCTGGAGGGAAGTAGGTGGGTTCTGAGACTCAGGAAATAAACAAATCCTACAAAGTATGGAAGGCTTCTGAAACTTACAAGACTCCCAAGGCCTCTCCCCAGGGTTATAAAGGTAATGATGGCTGGGGAGAAGAGATTCGGTAGCTAGCGGATGCAGCTTGAGCCATCATGGATGAGAGGGGTGGGCTTGCTGGGGGTGCAGCCGACATTTTTTGCAACACCCAAGCTCCCATGAGTAACGCCCACAAACTCTGCCTCACTCAGCTAGACTTTGATGGTGGATCCTTTCTTCTTTCATCAATGCCTCCCTGGAGCGTATAGATGACATTTGCTCTTCTTCCTCCAGGATCAGCCTCACTACAATGTTGGAAAGCAGGGTCACCCATGAAGCCTGCTGCAAACCCTTCCTTTCCTTACAGTGAAAGAAGGGCGTAAACAGTTGACTCAACAGTGTAAACAATTTATCCAATAGCAGGACTGGAAGGAAGCGAGGGCCAACCTGCTGGTCAGTGAAGACTTGCTTTCTTCTCTCTTCTCAGGGCACCACCATGTCCACACTGAGGTGCCCAGCATGGGAAGCACTGGGCTGGCCCACTCGAAGGAAGATGAGAAAGTGAAGGGAGTCTCTTGGGAATGGAGCTCCAGGACAGGAGGCCCTGAGAACAAATCCTCTTTGTTTCTGCCATAAAATCAAGAAACTTAAAGCCTGGTGGAGTGGCTCACACCTTTCATCCCAGCGCTTAGAAGGCTGAGGTAGGAGGGTTGTGCCATGAGTTAAGGCCACCCTGGGCTACAGAGCAAGTCCCAGGTTAACATGTATTAGAATGAGACCCTGCCTAAAAAAGAAAAGAAAAGAAAAAAAGAAATCCATCAAAGACATTGGCTTCAGACCATCCAAACTTCCTGGAGCAAGGAACCCTTCCTGTGCCTGTGCTCAGGCTTTTAAGGTTCAGGGTCACCTCTTCCAGGAAGCCTTCCTGGCTGTTACCCTTTCTGTCTATACCTCACCCACACACCCAGAGCACTGTGCTAAGGTTATGGCCAATCTGCTCATCTTAAACTTTGGCCATGCTGGGCATGGTAGCGCACGCCTTTAATCCCAGCACTCGGGAGGCAGAGGTAGGAGGATCACCATGAGTTCAAGGCCACCCTGAAACTACATAGTGAATTCCAGGTCAGCCTGGACTAGAGTGAGACCCTACCTCAAAAAACCAAAAACCAAAAAACTTTGGCCATGAGAGCCAGAGGTTGGGTGATGTGTTCTCCATCTCTGTGTGGCCAGCATCTAGCTCAGGGCCTGGCACCCTCACTCAGTAGGGGCTGGTCTTGAGCCTAAATTGTGGGCATGACTATAGCCCATCTTGATCAAACTCCTGCCTGAAGTCTCCATAAAGGTGTCCCACTCAGAATGAGGTCCTTTTAGACACCCGCCTTTCTAAATGTTTATTTGACCATTCATTCCTCCAACATCCTTTTGGTAGGAACAGGTACCTGGAGATGCAAAAGGTGTGACCCTGCCTGAATGAGACACCCTTGTCTCCTTCCCTCTGCCTCTCTCTTTTCCGTCTCCTTTTCTTCATTCTTTATTTTTGTTTTTCGAGACAGGGTCTCTCTCTAGTCCAGGCTGACCTGGAATTCACTATGTAGTCTCAGGGTGGCCTCGAACTCACAGCGATCCTCCTACTTTCGCCTCCCGAGTGCTGGGATTATAGGTGTGGCCACCATGCCCGGCCTCCTCCATTCATTTTTTATTGAGCAACTGACACAGATCACCACGGAGCCATGGGTGCCAGGAAGGCTGCTGTGGGAGTACAGCGGAGAGTCCCAATGCCCACTAGACAAAGGGCATTTCCAGGAGAGGCAGTATGGATGGCGTCTTCCCCCAGATGAGAAGGTGTGAGTCACAGCTCGAGCAACCCCACAGACTTCCCTGTGAATCAGCCTCTGCCCTTAGCCCGTCAGAGGCCCTCAGCAGGGGGAATTTTCTCCAGGACAAGAGAGGAACTATGGGGAAGTGATGTGCAGCTAGGGCTCCAGGGGAGTCACTGAGGCTGACTTCCCACGGTGGCCCTTCCCTCCCAAGCCCATCGCGGATCCCAGTGTCAAAGCCTCGGATGGCCGGGTCCTGGGTGGCCAGGTCCTGGGTGGCCAGGGATCCCCAGTTACTTTC
The DNA here is from genome assembly GCA_004024765.1 of Zapus hudsonius. Taxonomy (NCBI): domain Eukaryota; kingdom Metazoa; phylum Chordata; class Mammalia; order Rodentia; family Dipodidae; genus Zapus; species Zapus hudsonius. The sequence goes on from PVHP010019680.1 coordinate 15,459, forward strand.
TTCTCATCAAGTGTTTTCAGATGCTTTTATTTTGTTTGTGCACACACACACACACAAGTGTTATGGGAAGGTCTCCAAGGGAAATTGCCTCATGTAGAAGGGAAGGAGATGGCTGAGAAGGAAACAGTCACTTCCCCTTCGTTGGGGCCCAGCACTGACCCAGAGGGGAGGGGAGCAGCCACAGGCTTGAAGTTCCTCCATGTGTCAACACATGGACCGAGCAGGCCTGTCACCATTCTAAGAACATGTGTTTAGTCTTCAATATAACAGACCATTACTCCTCGAGAGGGCCAGACCTTAAGCCAGTGAGTGATGGGCTCCATGGAAAAGGGTAGATGGGAGGAAGGAAATGAGGCCCTCCAGAGCTCAGAAGTGGTGTGCTTTAAATGGTGAGTCAGAGGAAAGCTCAGGGGTTTCATGGCTGTTGAGTACAGAGCTAAAGGAACCCAGAGAGCAGCTGGTGGGGAGGGAAGGGAGATCAGGCCAGGTGAGGGTGGAGCAGGGGCCTTGAGGCAGAAGAGAAGTTTGCCTATGCTAGAAAGAGTGCCGAGAAGCCTGCGCAAGAGATGAGTGAAGGGAAGGAAGCAAGGCAGGAGAGGATGTGAGAGGCAGAACATGACCCAGGCAGGTAGGAACAGCCAGTGGACCACTTAGGCTTTGGCTCTGAAATAGAAGGCTCAGGGTGTTTTCAGTAGAGGAGCAAAATGACTTTTAAATGACACATAAAACATTTAAATTACTTGCATAGTCTTAGTGTGGTGGCACACGCCTTTAATCCCAGCACTGGGGAGGCAGAAATAAAGAGGATCACCATAAATTCAAGGCCAGCCTGGGCTGGAGTGAGACCCTACCTCAAAAAAAAAAACAAAATAAATAAATAAATTACATGTATATCAATATATTTTGATACATGTGCGCACTATAGAATGTTTGAATCAGGTTAAACACATGTACCTCTTTAATCACAGTGGTAGTTTGGATATGAAATGGGCCTCCATAGCCTCATGTGCTTGTGATTAAGTCTCGTAATCTCCAGCTGGTGGCCGTTTGGGAGGTGGAGCTTTGCTGGAGGAGGTGTGTTGCTTGGAGTGTTCTAGCTCAAGCCCCCTGGCCAGAGCTCCATCACTCTTGCTGTTCTGTCCCAGCTGCTGTGGCAAGATGTGACATCCAGCCTCTGCTCTACCATGCCACAATACACCGGAAGCTTCCTTTCCACATGCTGCCTTTGGCCAGATGTCTTGTCACAGCAACAAGAAGCTAACTGCTATCATCACCGATCACTTCTTTATGAAGAAAAGTCTGTTAGTGTTTTGAAACATACAGTATGTTATCACTGTCCACAGTCACCCTACTGCGCGCTAGGTAGCATATCACAGCCACTTGCTCCTATCTACCCAGAACCCAGTACCCATAGGTTACCCTCCCCTCCCCTTCCGTATGCTTCAGTCAGCATGGCAGGTTCAGAGTGAACCCACTAACAACAAGGAAAGCTGGATAAAATAGTTTAGAATACTTCAGTTTGAGGGCCTTAGAACACCCAACGAGCCATTGAGGAACTGTAGAATCAAGATCTGGAACCAAGGGATGGAGAGATGGATCAGTGGTTAAGGTTCTTGCCTTCAAAGCCTAAGGACCTGGGTTGGCTTCCCCAGTACTCACATAAAGTCAGATGCAGCTGGGCGTGGTGGTGCACGCCTTTAACCCCAGCACTCGGGAGGCAGAGGTAGGAGGATCGCCATGAGTTCAAGGCCACCCTGAGACTACATAATGAATTCCAGGTCAGCCTGGACTAGAGTGAGGCCCTACCTCAAAAAAACCTAAATAAATAAATAAATAAAATAAAATAAAGTCAGATGCACAAGTGGAGCCGGTATCTGGAGTTTGTTTGCAGTGGCTAGCTGCCCTGGGGTGCCCATTCTATCTGGCCCCCCCCTCTCTCTCTCACACACACACAAATAAATTATTTTAAAAAGAGATCTGGAACAAATAAAAACAAAGAGGGAAGACTCCAGTATTTGGGGCCTCTTTTCCCCAAAAGGTTTTCTGTCAATTCTGAAATTAAAAAAAAAAAATTAAAGCCTAAGAAGTTGAGTAAAACTTTTAAGACTCACGGACCTAATAGGGCAAAAATTCAGAGAACACCAGAAAGAGTAGCAAATCTTCCAAGATTTCAGTAGACACTCCAAAGACATGCTGTTACCCCAGCTCTCTGAGCCGCCCATCACAGGCTCTAAAACCCACCATTAAATTGTCAAAGCCATCTCAGTCTCTGATTGGACTCCTAGAGCCCGTAAAAACCTATTAGAAAGGAAATTTTCTGTAGGGAAAATAATCTCCCCTTAAGCTTCAAATGCTCTCCAATATTTTTTTTCAGACTCACTGTTACACACTCAACAATAACCAGGAAATAAAACATAATCAAAAATCAAATGAATCCAGGCCTGGTGATACACATCTGCAAAGTCACCTGTAGGGAGGCTGTGGCTGAGGACACGAGCTCAAGGCCTGCAATTTAGTGAGATCCTGGTCTCAAAAAAAATAAAATGAGAACTGGGAACCACTTGCCCAGCATGTGCAAGGCCCTAGATTCAACCCCCACTATTGAAAATAAAAATCAAGAGAAAAATTTGACAATAGAAATAAACAGTGCAGATCCAGAGAATCATGGGTCCTAGTTTTTAAAAAAGCATTTTAATATGCTAAAGAATATAGAAAAATGATAACAAATATTTCCACGTCTCTAGTCAGAGAGTATTCCAGCTCTCGCCATGAGGGCTATTTATAGATGGCTGTTACCTTCATCAGAACCTGGATTCAGATTCCCAGTACCCACATAAAAGCTGGATGTGGAGACACACACCCATCATCCCAGCTCTGGGGAGGCAGAGACAGGAGAATCCCCAGGGCTGACTAGCTTATCTAGATGAGTCGGTGACCTCTGGATTCATTGAAAGAACCAGTCTCAAGGAAATAAGGAGAGCAATAGAGAAAGACCTCTGGAAAAAGAAAATCACAAACAATATGCATAGGAAGAAAATTGCAGAGACACACTGTAATAAAACTGCTTTTTAAAAAACACCAAAAGCTGGGCATGGTGACGCACGCCTTCAATCCCAGCACTTGGGAGGCAGAGGTAGGAGGATCACCATGAGTTCGAGGCCAGCCTGAGACTACAGAGTGAATTCCAGATCAGCCTGGGCTACAGCGAGACTCTACCTCGAAAAAAGAAAAAAACACCCAAGATTAAAAATATATATATAATTTTAAAAAAGAGACTGTTCGGGCAGAAGTACCCCTGTGGGGGTGGATAAGTGCAAACAGAAGCTTTAAATTACTCCAGGAAAATCCCAGTGCCAAGGATGGAATACATCCTCCCAGTGAGTTGTTGGTCAGAGCAGCCCCTAAGGCCCACAAAACAATAGAAGCTATTGCCAAGGCGTCTCCATTGGTCACCAGAACTAGATGGTGAAGACCTGATTGCCGAAGATGCCACCTGCTTCAGCTACAGGACACTGAGGATCAAGCCGGGACTGGCACCTCCTCCCTGTTGACTGGCTATCTAGTGGCCTGGTGGCGTACACCTTTAATCCCACCCTCCGGAGGCAGAGGTGGGAGGGCAGAGGCCCCCGTCTCTCCCTGGGAATTATTGCAGTGAGAATGAGAGACACTTCTGCAATGGGGTAGCCACTGGTTGGAGCCATGTGCCCTGGTAAATAATCCCCTGACATACATATACTCATGCAGACAAACCTAATTAAACTCATTAGGTCACCGTGGACACAAGAGGAGGAACTGACTGTGAAGAAAAGGGTTCTGTGGGAGGGAGGGAGCCAAGAGCAGGTCAGGTTATAGGTGTGGATTATGAACAAAACACAGTGTATACACGAATAAAAATTGTCAATAAAAATATATTTTAGCCAGGCGTGGTGGTGCATGCCTTTAATCCCAGCACTCGGGAGGCTGAGGTAGGAGGATTGCCATGAGTTCAAGGCCACCCTGAGACTTCATAGTGAATTCTAGGTCAGCCTGGACTAGAGTGAGACGCTACTCGAAAAACCTATATATATATATATATATATATATATATATATATATATTTTACTTTGTTCAGAGAGAGAAGGAGAGAGAGATAGAGAATGGGTACACCAAGGCCTCTTGCTGCTGCAAATGAACTCCAGATGCATGCGCCACTTTGTGCATCTGGCTTTACATGAGTACTGGGGAATCAAACCCAGGCCATCAGACTTTGTAAGAAGTGTCTTTGACCGCTGAGCCATCTCTCCATCCCAACAAAACAATTTTTAAAAAGAGTTAGAGATTAAAATCTGAGGTGAGACAGTCAGCATTTGTTTCCTTTATTCACCTTTTCCCTCATAATGAGGACGATAATGACAGTGATGTAACCACACAGTTACTGGGTGCACATTAGGTGTTTAATTTGACACTTGTCATGTCATTAAAGGACGCAAGTCCTCTCATTACTACCCTCTTAGAGATGCGAAACTGAGTCTTAAGATGAAGAATGACCCAGATGGTCAAACAGATACTAGCGGGCCTATTGTTGCTACTCCAGGCATTCAAAACAGAACCTCAAATTCTTTTTTCCATTTTTCAGTATATTTGTTTATTTTCACGTGTTGGGAGGGAGCACCTAGCCCTCTTGTAAAGGACACTAGATGCTTTCGCCACTTTTTGCACCAGGCTTCCTGTAGGTGTTAGGAAATTAAATCCAGGCCAACCGGCTTTGCAAGCAAGTGCGTTTAACTGCTGAGCCATCTCCTTGGCCCTCAAAATGTCTCTTTTGATAAAATATTTTTATTTATTTGCAAGGGAGGGAGAGAGAGAGAATATGAATGGGCGTACCAGGGTCTCCAGCCACTGCAAACAGACTCCAGATGCATGCGCCCCTTTGTGCATCTGGCTTTACATGGGCACTGGGGACTTGAACTCGGGTCATTAGATTTTGCAGGCAAGCACCTTAACCCCTGACCCATCTCTCCAGCCCTCAAAATGTCTTTTGATTATATTAGTCTAAAATGTACTGAGTGTTTAGCAAACCATGGGCACTTAATACATGCTTATTGAATGAATGGATGGATGGTGTCATTTATGGTGGAAATTCTAATCCTACTTATGTAGTGTGGTCCATGGCAGAGGACTACCAGGGTTTGGAGAGGACAGGCCCAGAGCTCAGGAGTATGTGATGTCCACCCCCCCCCACACACACACACAGAGATCCTGGTAGGAGGGCCAGTCACATCTCCATTGTATCAGCCACTTTCCAAAGGTGCGCTTGCTGCCTCTTCTCCGAGAGCCTCTATCTCCTGCCTGTGTTATCTTCCTGAGCCAATTCCAATGAAGCCAGGGACTCCAGAGCCCTCCCAGCCTGAGGGTGCTTGGCGCACTGGACAGGGAAGGCAACTCGATGAAATTCATTTCAGGTGTCACTTACAGATGGAGAAACTGAGGCTCAGAATGGGGAGCACCTTGCCCCCAGGTCACTAGGGCAGGGCAGGGTGATTGATCTGCAGGAAAGGCTCAGAGAGAGGTATTATGTGAATGCAGGAATGAGGTGTCATGACGTTTACCTCTCCCAGGATGCTCTGGGCAGGGAGGGGTGTTGGGACTCAGTGATAGAATGAGGACCGAGGACCGGCTGAATCACCACAAGCCTTTCCCAAGACTCTGTAATGTGCCTTTCATTTAATCCTCAAAGTGCCTTTGGAGATCGGGAATGAGTGGACCATTTTACAGATGGGGAAACTGAGGTTTCAAGACTTTGACAACTCACACAAAGCTACTAAGGAGAAGAATAGGACTTGAACTCAGGGTCTGACTCTAGTCAAGTGCTTTATCCCCTGCCCACAAAGGTTCCTTCCAAACCTCAAGTCGTACTGACCTCTGGGCCTGGAACCCTTTCGCTTGCTCACCTCTCAAATGGGCACTGGGACCCATCATTCAGGAGGGTGGCAAGTCACTCCTCCAGAGACCTCCCATGTCCACCCTTTGACCACCCCCTTTCAGCTTCCTCCATATCCCTTTGTCTTCGAATGGATATGTCCCTTTTGTCACCTTGCCTTGCACCACAGTGTCCCTGGGCCTATGGAGTCTTATCTAATCAATAAAATAATCATTGAACCAATACCAGGATGGATGCAGCTTTGACATGTGAAAGCCAACAACACGGTGACCCTTTGTTCTCTTCAAAAAAAAACCCTAATTCTGAGCAGACTCTAAGGCTGCTCTGGACCCCAAATCTCCAATAAACTGATCTCCAATAAACTTGCCCTGCACTGCCCCAAAGGTGGGTAGACCTTCCACCTGCAACCCAGAAGGTAACTTTACAGGCAAAAAAAAACCAGTCCAGGGTGAACTGGATCCACCCTGGGGTGAGGTACGGGAAAGCTGAAGGCCTGCGTGTCCTGGCCGGGGCAGAGCCCTGCAAGACAGGCCTTGTTTGCCTGTGTGTCCAGCAACAGAAGCTGCAGCCAGCACTTCTCAGAGGCACCCCGCCCCCCCTTTGTTTTAATCCACCAAACTGACTTGTCAGCAGCAGGAAGTGACATGACTGCTTTCCTCACAAAAGGGAAACTCCTCTGCGTTACCATAGAGACAGAGGCCACTGTGGGATGGCAGATTTATATAATCTTAAAGATGTAGGCACTGTGATGTCATCCTAGATTGGAAGCTGAAGGCTGCCAATGCAAAACAACCGAGCTGTGATCTGCAAAGACCCAGGACAGGAGATCCCCTGGAGGCCCCGGGGAAGCAGTCTCCCAGGAGAGGTGCCTGGAACCCACAGAAAAGCACAGAATGCACACATATGCATTCACAGAGTCAGAATTCCAGAGCAGGGAGGAACTGGATCCTTTGAGTCCTATGCCAACTGGTCGTTTTATGGGTCGAAAAAACAGAGACCAAAAACTGCCACAGGTCAGAGGGGCTCTGAATGTCTCTCCAGGGCCCACTTCGGACACACCAGCTCTCCCTCCATGAGTTCACTTCTTCCTCGAGAGTAAAGCTCCTTCTGTTATGATTGCACCAATGAGAAAATTGGAGGGTTATAAATGGCTTTGCTACCCAAACATTAGGAAATGAAATGATGGTAAACCCAGTCACCTAGTAAACGCATCTTTCCCAGCATCCTCGAGCTATCTCTGGCCAGTCTTCATTTTGACATGACCTCTGCCTTCTCTGCAAGGACACTTATTTGCTATGGGAACGTGGTCACGCTGCCATGATGCTCTGAGCCTGTTTCCCCCTCAGTAATGGATGTGATGTTAAAGATAGATTGTGGGCTGGAGAGATGGCTCAGCGGTGAAGGCACTAGACTGCAAAGCCTAACAAACCAAGTTCAATTCCACCAGAACCCAAGTGAAGCCAGAGGCACAAAGTGGTGCATGCATCTGGAGTTTGGTGCACTGACTGCAGACCCTGGCATGCTCATTCTCTCCGTCTCTCTTCTCTATCTCTCTTTCTGCTTACAAATAAGTAAAATTGTTTTTCAAAATGATTGATGGACACAAAACACCTAGCAAAACCTTCTTGTTATCACGTCAGCCTTAAATAATTGTCTTTCTTTCAGTTCTCTCTGGGAAATGAACATTGTAATAGAGTTTCTTCTCATCAGGAGAAACTGATTTTTATTCCAAGAAGAACACTGTCAGGCTACGTGTGATGTTTTCTGGAGGGTCCTAGCACAGCAAGTGTGACTTATGGCAAGGGGCACCTTCTGGTCCTGGCTGTGCCGGTGAAAAGACTGAGCTCAGTGAAGAACGAGGGAGGGAACTGAACTGTTTTCAATGCTGTCTCCCGGAGGCAACCTCTGTATTTTTCCATTGAGTGGATCACATTGGAGATTAATTTGAGCTCCGCCAGAGCCTGCCAAGTTGAAAGCAAAGACCCAAGCCCACAGAGGAGGCAGCCAGCCTCATCTGCCATGAATTCTCAGAGTCTTACAGTTGCCTGTACATCTCTATAATCTGTGACAGTAAATGTCTAGGGTTTGATTAAAAACAAAAACTGGGTCTAGTTTGTTTTGAAAGACAAGAACCTACTTGTCATTGATCTGAAACCCAGCCAGGATAAGTCTTAGAAGAGGGATCTTTCAGGCCTGTGAGTCAAGCCGTGTACCAGTAAGGAGATCAAGGACTTCAGTGTCAAGGCCTTGAACAATGGGGCTGGGTAATGACGACCATGAAGGTCAGTCCTGAATGAGAGGGTTATTTCCTTTTCCATGTCCCAAGGTACTTTTGTCCAAAAACAAACAGTAGTGAAACAGGCACCAAGGGACCCAGAAACCCCAAAGGCTTTGCTGTTATTTCATTTATTATAGATTATGGGTTGGTAGTCAATTACACCCTCTTTGCCTCTGCCTGCTTAGCAAGGGTGAAAATTCAGAGCCCTACCCTACAGCAGGTCTGACTTAATTGCCAGTCTCTTCAACACAATTACGTAGTCAGTGGCAAGTGGCCTGAAAAGGTGGCAACCAAAAAAAATAAAATAAAATAAAACAAAACAAAAAAAAGCTGTGTCTATGCAGAGTTTGGATGAATCCCCTCCAAAACTAACAAGTCAGGTGGCACAAGGCAAGGGGACATTGAAAGTGATTTCTCTACACTGTATTTGTTGACAATGCTTAGATTATTTCTTTTTTCTTTGCCATTTAGTATATTATTTTCAAAGAAATAATGTCCAAAACAAAAAGATTGTGTCAGGGGCAGGCTAGTGACAAAGTACACAGGTCACAGAATTAGGACACAAATATACCTCCCAATTCCCTTAAGGCAGCCAGTCACCTGCAGCACTGGGAGCTCTCTGCAAAAGGCCTGGCTGGTTTTCTGGGTGGGGGGAGAGCAGGCTACTCCCACTGAAAACACTTCAGAAGGGAGACTTTTTTATGTAACCCCAAGGAAGATATTACATGGAGATCGGCACTCTTGGCATAGTGCAATGAACACCTTAGCACCCTGGTTGACACGGTAAGTAATATTTTTGTTAAAGGACACAGGTGGGCACTAAGACCTCACCTATAGCACCTAGCATTTTACACGTTGCACTTGTCTGTCTCATGAAATCCCCTCATGAAATCAAGGGTCCACTGAGGAATAGTTTCAGAACCACACACACACCACACCCTGCCAGCAATGGTTCGATGCCTCCCTATTGCACAAGGATCAGGAGAGATTGCCAAAGAAACAAAGCTCTATGATTTCAATAGAAATACATAATTTATTCTGTTGTATAAAAAAAGGCATCCTAGTAACAAAATGTCTTCTTAGAAGAAGAAATATATTATTTCAGGTCATAAATAATCAGCAAACATACAACTGTTGGCACCTAAAAAAAAACAACAACAAAAAGACAACAAAAAACACTGGTCTTTTCTGACAAGCCTGCTTAGGATCTATTTACAAGAGTACAGTACTCAAACACAAAAATTGAGGTATTTGGTTCTACGAGTAGACACTGACATCTGTGAAGGTGGACCACCGACACAAAAAATAAATAAGGTATATTTTCATATGTGTATGTTGTCGGAAATGGTAATACTGGTAGGTATGTCAAGCATGAAGTTTCTAGAAAAAAAAACGGGGGCAAGTGAAGAAACTAAGCTCACAGAGTCCTTTCTCTTCTGCCCTGTTTTGTCAGAGGGACTTGATATACCCACGATATATTGGTCCCGAATGTGCTGACTTCAGCAAAACATCCTGATGCTACGTCACCATCATGGCTGCTTAGGAACCAAGTGGGAAGCGGAGGAAATTCAATAAATAAAGACCAGCCCTCGTGAGCCCCTCCCAGAGTTATTGCATTGCTCCTCCCACGGGAGGAGTGGAGTCCAGGTGGCTTGTGAAGACAGCCCTTCAGCAGCTGGGAGAGGTCGTGATGGGACTCTGAAGGTAGCTCAGGGCACTGTTCGTGGGGTGGACAGGGATGGAGACGGGGAAGTTGAAGACCGTGGTGGTGGATGCGTCCCTGTCGAGCGCTGCCATGGCTGGGCTCCCCGCCTCGGCCGAGCAGTGCGGGGCCAGCACCTGGGACTCAAACTGCAGCAGCTGGCCCATGAAGCTGAAGTTGGGGGAGATGATGCTTCGTCTCTGCTTCACAAACTCAAAGGCCTCGTCCAGCTTCACTCGGTTAGTCCTCATGAGATAAGCGAGGCAGATCGTAGCCGACCGGGAGATGCCCGCCTGGCAGTGCACAAATACCCTGCCTCCAGCATTCTTGATGGAGTCTAGGAAACAAAAGTGGCCGGTTAACTCAAGAGCTCAGGAGAACCAGCCAAGCCCACGTCCATGATGGCTAAGAAATGTCATGTGTGTCCTGTGCAGAGACGGACGGTCAGTGTGGCCCTCGAGCTAGCATAGGAAGCCATTCAGACACAATGTGGGCACTGAGCAAAGGATTTAAAGCCCAGACTGGGGAATCCTCCTTAGCAGAGTGATCCTGGACAAGTCAATCACTTCAACTGTCTGAACCTCAGTTTGTTACTCTCGTCAAGTGAGACATTACATCCACATTTCCCGTGTTTTGATATCTGGTGTCTAGGGGAAGGCTCAGAGGAGGAGGGTCACAGAGGCTGGGCCCAGTGACTAAAATGGGGACAGAATTCAGAGAAGTCCCAGGCATCCATGACATTTACCTATGAAATCAATCGCCTCGGTGAACCAGGAGCTGATGTCCGCCTTGTGGTTGTCCTCCACAGGAATGCTCTTGTACTGGTAGTGACCCTCGAAGTGGTTAGGGCAATTGGCAGAGACGTTGATCAAGGCAGTGATACCCAAAGCATCCAGCATGTCCTTTCGGGAAGCGTGATAGGCGCTGCCCAGGTACAGAAAGGGCAGGATCTCCACCGGTCCACCCTGAAATCCAAGAACAAACCCAACACTCAAAGTTAACACCAGCTTCCACGACCACAAAAACTCCCTGCTGAAAAAGTGAGTTTCAAATCCTGGGTGACCTTTTCTCAGCCCCACTGAGACATATAAACAAAGAGGAGACAAAGCCCATCGGCCTAGCAGAGCCAGCAAGTTTGATCTACAAGCAAGCTGAGACTCAGCTCCAACCAATCACTTCAACGAGGGATAAAGGGGATCCCCATGTCCCCTCGGGTATAAATAAAGCTGCAGCTACTTTCTGTTAGCCTCCCTGGCATGGGCTCTTCCAGACTTCTGCCAGCTCTTCCCTCCCCGTCCTGGCAGCGATCCAGGCCCCCACTCACCTGATCATAGAGCGGTGTGCTAGAGCTGCATCCGGATTCGGAGTTGTCAGGGACAGTGGTACTCAGGGGTAGGCTGAGCTCCATGGGGGTCAACTGTTTGCTGCACAGCTCAGGGCAGGAAGCTGAAAATGCTTCGTATCCTCCTGAGAATACAAACACACATACTTATTTGTTTTCCATTAGTACCACGGGGCAGACAGAGCACCTTGACACACACACAAGTTGCCCACCCTCTGCCCACCCTCTAAGGACTGTGTTTACATGGAAGGCTTGGGAAAGTCTTTGTTCCCCGAACCAAAGCCAATGACAAGTCCCTAGAGATAGGACTCTGGCAGCCCTGCGCCCTAGATGGGTCAGGGCCCCCTCTCCTAGCTGGGTGCCAGGAAGTCCCCCACAAGGCCACAGGGAGCGGGTCCCCGAGCAGGCACGTACCTTTGAGGAAGAAGACTTGGGTGGTGCGCGCCTCTCGGCAGAGCGCGCCGGCGGCCAGGGCCAGGGTGCCATCGCGTTTGGTGCCATCCAGGGCGGCGCTGCGCTCGTCCAGCAGCACCACGGCGTGATAGGCTCCGGCCAGCAGACGGCCGCGCAGCTCAGCGTTGGGCACGATGTGCTCCAGGCCCATGGAGCCCTTGGCCCGGCGTCGCACGATGGTGCTGAAGCGCACGTTCACCGAGCCCGCGATGTGGCCGGCGTTGAAGGCGAAGAAGGAGCGGCAGTCCAGCAGCAGGCACTGCGCGGCCCGCTCGCGCAGCAGCGTCCGCAGGCCCCCGGCGTCCAGGATGCGCACCTCCATCACCATGGCCGGCTTCAGCGCCCCCAGCGTGCTGCCTGCCCCTCGCTTTGTCTGTCTGCGATCGGAAGCCCACGGCGAGGCGGAAGCCTCCTTCCAACTAATCTCTTTGGCGATGAGACCCAAATCTACCCTGGGTGCGGGGCGAGGGGTGGGGGTCCTCCTGTTGGCCTCGGTTCCTCGCACCTTCCCCTGCCTGCCCGCCCAACGGGTTCGGAAACTCTCCTCCCGCCAGCTAACTCCTTCGCCGCGCGCTCGGCCCCGGGGAGAAGCGGTTTATATGCGACCTCTCCGGGAGGCGGGCCGGGGCGGACCCAGCGCGCGCGCGCGCGCAGAGATCGAGATGGGGGAGGGAGGGAGATGGTTTGTTTGTTTGAATGGTGGTCACGTGATGGGGCGGTGACGTCACCCGCCCTGCCGGGCCTGGCGCCGCCAAAGCCAAAGGCAAAGACGTCATCGGCCTCCGAGCGGGGCCCGCTCCCTTGCGCGCTGGCACGGGTCCCAGCACCCGCCCTGCTGTCCGGTTGCGCCTGGCGCGTCCCGGAGGACGGGCCCGTGGCTCTCTCCCCGGCCTGCTGGGAGGAGGAGGGGAAGGGAGCACTGCCACCCTAAGGCTGACCTCCTCCGCGACGCACGGGCGCGCCCCGGTGCCACCTGCCAGGCCCTCTCCCCTTCCTTCTGGGGTCTCTGTGGCCCGACCCTCCCCTGTGCGCAAAGGGGCTTAGTTCCTCCTCACTAGCCGGAAAGGAAACTGAGCTTCCTCAGGAGACCAATGTCACTACTGATCCAGTCCTTACTGCTGGGGTTGGGGTGGGGAGAGGCGACCAAGTGGAGCCTGGCACTAAAGACGGACAGCTTTCTTGTCCCTGCCCATGTCGCTGTTACCGAGAACAGCCGGAACGAGTAGAGGAGACACATTCTGGGAAATGTCTTCTGTGCCCCAGGCTCTTCTCTCTTGTCACCTTAAAACGCGGAACAAGGAAAGTGCCTCCAATCAAACCCCCACTGGCGGGGGGGCAGGAGTTTTCCCTGCTAGAGGGGTCCCTAGAAGATTTGGAACCAAGGGAGGCAAGGTAGGAGGTTGGGATCCTGAAGGTCACAGGTCAGGTGTAGAGTCAAGTGTAACCTGGGGGTGGGGGAGTATAGGTGGCAGTGGAGCTCGACAGCGCCCTCCAGAGGCCTGGCTCTTGCGATTCCACAAATTACGCAGGGCTCTGGGTCTCAACTCCCTCCTGCAGAGAGCTAGCTCCCCTTGGTTTTTGCTCCTCCAGGTAGAACAAACTGGGAGTCCAATCCCATGGCACCTGCACTGTTGGCGTATTTCCAGGACCCCAGGACGGACTCAGAGCCTCCTTGCGAGGCAGGGTGTCCTCCCTGAGCACCCAGCCTAGGATCTTAGAGGGCGACAGGATGAGCTACATGCAGACATAAACACTGCACAACTCTGACCCCAGGCTGACTCAGGAACTTTCTGTGTTTTCTGCTCTGCTGGAGGAGGGGGCTTTACTGATTCCCCTGTGTCGTTGCCTGGTGAATTCTCTCACCAGACCCAACTTCTGCATTTGCCTGCCTTGGCTTGTGGGTTCCGCCTGGATTCCTTTAGAAGTTCAAGGCACTAGACTTTAATAAAAAATTTTAAAAAATTCCCTACCTCCTTTGAACATCGATCAAACAGGACAGCAAAGACTTTTTCAAATATCACCACCCTCCCAGTATCTCCAAAAGAAATTTTAAAAAGCTAAAAAGAAGAAATTAATTTGTTTATTCTACTTTTTCAGCCAAGAGCCTCAACATATTTGTTGTGTTAAGTCATAGAATGCTACAGCTGCTGTCTGTTCAATACATACCAACTTGATTTGTCTTAATCTTTTTTACTAAAAGCATTCATTAGACCTTGTCATAGCCAATTTTTTTCCAAAAAAAATTTTAATACAAATAGTATAGCAGTCTGACGCAGGAGTCGGGTGTCTGCTGGTCTCAGGGATTTTTGCCCTCATCCCTTGCAAAAAGGCTCAAACCCCATGCAAGTAGTCTACAGCTGGTGAACAGAAATTTCTAGGCTGCCTCTGGACAATGAGCGTCCTACAGGCTAGCTTTGCCAGGAAAGCCCATGCCCTTATCCCCCTTCTCCTGATGAGTCACTGATTCAATTCTCCCCCTTTCCCACAGAGGGGTTCCGATAGCATCAGCTTCCCTTTTGTGCTGTTTCTGAACCTATCATCAGAACCTAGAGCACAGAACCTAGGACACATATGACACACGTGTGGGTGAGTCAGAGGCCCAGTGGAGGGAAGAAAGCACACTCCTTTTGTACCACCTGTCACACAGTGGCTGTGGGTCACCTGCTCAGAGATGGTTGGTTAAGGTGTGCCCCTGATCTGGGCAGTGGGAATGCCCTTAATGACTGGGGACAGAACCAGAGAGTTCTCTGACTGTTTGCCTAGCTGATGAGGGGGTCAAAGCAGAGTGAGTCAGTGAATGTCTACTCAGGTTTGAGGTTCTTCCCGATTCCAGTTGCACTTCGGGAGAAACCTGGAGGCAGTGCGGGGTGGTGAGAAGGCTTGACTGTGTGGCCTGGAGTAAGTCGCTGTGTCTCATTGCTCCACTACATGACAATGGATATGAGGGAGGGTCTCTCTGGGTGCTGTGGGGAGACCTGATGCAGCCAGCCTACAGACCCTGGGGGTTACTCTCTCAGTGTTTAGATGTCTTACTGTGAAGGAAGGGTGGGGCACCCACCAATGACAATCAGAAAGTAGCCTCTACTCACTGTCTGCTCTGTGACCTTGGGCAAGTAGCTTATTATTTCTGAACCTCAGTTTCCCCATTTATAACTGGGAATCATGCTCATCTAGGACTAAGTAAAATAATGAGAAAGGCCTGGTGGGAATCCCTCCCAGGAGAGGGGCAGTGTCTCACAATGTCCTGCCCTCTTTCAACCTTTGACACTTTTGGTGGCCCCTCTGGGTTCCACTGTGGCTTCTGGTGTCAGTCGGCTTTCTGTTGTTGTGATGAAATACCTGAAATAAACAACTTATAAGGAAGAATGGCTTAGTTTGGCTCATAATTATAGAGCATAGATGCTCATCTCATGTGGGCTGGGAAGAAAGAGAGAGGGAGACCCTAAGAACCCACTCCCCTTCAATAAGGCCTTCCCTCCTACAGTTTCTGTCTCCTTTCAGTAATCCACTGAACCATGCGTGCCTTCATCACTGTATCCACTGATTAGCTCAGAGCCCTCATAATCCAGTCACTTCTGTGGTGGGGTGAATGCATGTCCCCCATAGACTCAGGTGTTTTATTAAAGCTTGTGACTTGGGTCTGCAGCCTCCTGGCTGAAGGAGGTGTCACTGGGGGCGGATCTGAACTCCAGTGTGAGCTCTGGCAGGATCCTGCTGCTTGCTGCTGATGGCTTCTCTCTGCTTGGATGTATGAAAGCAGCCTCTTCCACCACTGACAGAACTTCCCCTGGATCTGTAAGCTTGAAATAAACCCCTTCCTCCCATAAACGGTGTCTGGTTTGGATGCTCACCCCAGCAACATGAAGCTGTCTACAGCAACTTCCCTGAGGCCCCTCTTCTGCACATTGCTACCCTGGGGACTCAGCCTTCAAAAGCCTTGGGGAGGGTTCAAATTCAGACAACAACATTTCTTGCTTGGTCGTCTTCTATGACTCCCATTTTCCAACAAACCCAAAACCTACCAGCCCGTCTCCTTGGCCATCTGACTGGGTCTGCTCCCTCTCGCTTGGACTTTGATATTCCAGGAAAGCTCCATGAGCCCCGCATCCGTGAAGGTTCTTGACCTTCTCCTTCCCTACTGTGCTCTGCCTTTCCCTGACCCCCCCCCAGCTTGATTGTGTCTTCCTCCCCCTCCAGACCCAGCTTATTCAGTGAGCCAAGACTGTCTGGCTTCTCTGCCATCTCCCTCCACTGGGCTCTGAAAAACACTTAGCACCTTGTCTTATGTCCTGGACAGCACACTTGCTAAAGAACAGCCACTGTTGTCTCCTCTTTGAGGTTCTGTGTTGTGCTCTTTAATGTAGTGCCCAGCACATAGTAGGCCCACAGTTTGTGA
>PVHP010019681.1:0-31536 GCA_004024765.1 Zapus hudsonius
GGGACACCTGGATCAAACAACCACAAGTGTGAAAGAAAAAAATAGGTGCCTGTTTTTCTAAGCAAGTAATAACTTGGAAAAGGTTACATCCTATAGGCAATTGAGGGAAGGAATTGCTTAATTGCTTTGACTCACCTGGGAAATAAATAAGCCTCTTGATTTTTGGCTGTTTATTTATTGATGTTTTATCTAGGGAGATTTAATTCCAACTCATTCCCTTTCAATAATTGTTTCTTTCTTTGAAATGGCAAGAAAATGTCTCCCGATCATTTTAAGTCAGGTTCCTATGAAGGCTTAGCATTAATCAAACTTGACATTAATAGTTTCTTGTTATTAAAACTGCCATCTATTATAAGGTTTGTAATTACTCATTTGCTATGAGAAAATATTATTAATAGTAATACCTCATTGTCCCTTCTCTCTGTCAATGACAGTTATAATTTTTGTCAAATGATGGGTTCTCCAAATCATTTGTATTGTCACCTGTAGGTCACTGAAACCAATCAGAGGAAACATATCAGGTGTGTTTATGATAATAACAAATAGAAAATTAATTCATTTCTTTCTCCAGGGTTGAATGGAATCTCCTGATTCTGTTGGAATCAAGGTAGGAATGGTCTTGTGAATTAATTATTCAGAAAAAAATTCAGGTGTCAATGTGCTACAAAGCCCAGAGGGAAAGGATTAAGACAGGAGAGAACTGTAGCAATCCCCAAAGCGCATACCCAGCCCAGTCACTAAATGGCATGGCTGGCTTTTAGTTACTTGTATGAATGACAGGGAAACTCTATGTAAATGAGGGGAGGGGAGGGAGAAAAACTGACTACCAGGATATAAAAATGCTGGTTGTAATTGTGATTTTATTTCCTGTGACAGATGAGAGTGAAAACACCGAAGATGAAAGCTGAATTCTAAACACTACCCAGAAACATGAGAGCGTCGACATCTACAAGTACGTGTGAAATGATAGCCATTTAATGCTTTAATTTATACCTGATCTAGAAAGCTTTTGAACACCTCTTAATAGGTTTGGCCTTTGATATTTTCCCTTCCTTAACTTAATGGGCCTCTTTGCTCTTCATGTTGCAAGCTTTCTCCTGAGGATTTCCCTGGGCTCCTTAAAGTCCTGGACAATATCTTTTGGATGGTTTTGAACCTGGCCAGGTTCTTCTTAAAGTCAGTTTTCTCTACTGACTTTGTACCTATGTTTTTCATTGCATGGAAATCTTTAATATTATGCCTGAAACTCATCAGAATTCCCTTAAGTGCTGTGATTTCTTATAGATGTTTTGAAAGTCCTCCATTGTGCCCAGGATACTCAGTACATGGAAATATTTTTTATTTTTATTTTTATTTTTATTACATTCAATACTTCTATCTAAGTCATGCCCACCTCTTGCTGAGGTTTATCTTACTTACTTTGACATAAAAAGTGAAGTAATGTCTTGGTTACTTAGTATAAACATTCCAACTTAATTTGTGATGCCATCTTTTTTATGTTGTGGGTTTAAGACATGAACATGTTGGTTTGTTTAAGTGAGGAAGAATATCATGATAATATCTTTCTGTTTACATTGATATGACTATTATATATATATATATATATATATATATATATATTAAGGCAATAGCTCTATCACACCACACACCATACACATATACTACTCATAGGCAAATAAAACAATAATTTATATTTTTATAACATGAAAATGTCCAAGAAATGGAACTCCACCAAATTAGTTTTTTCTGTTTTTTTATTAGAAGTAGTAACATAATTTTCAAGTAATACTAACATTTTCTTGCTTAATTATCATAGAACTTACAGATTTTGTTGAAAGGCATATGATTTTTTTTTTTAGAATTAGCTGCCTTAATTAAAATTTTTTTTTGATTTGGGGCTGGAGAGATGGCTTAGCTGTTAAGGCTTTTGCCTTCAAAGCAGAAGGGCCCAAGTTTGATTCCCTAGTACCCACATAAAGCCAGATGCACAAGGTGTGGCATGTGTCTGGAGTTTGTTTGCAGTGGCTGGAGGCCTTGGCGCACAAAACATTTTCTCTCTGTGTGTCAGACTTAAAACTCACCCACCGTGACTCAGGAAATTTTGTGGAAGAGGGGGCAGACAGATTGTAAGAGCCATGGTGGGGGAGAATATATGTAGACATTGCCTCCCTCAACAACAACACACAAATAAAAAAAAAATTGGCTACTTCTACAATTCCTAGCCCTCTACCCCATGGACCAGTCCAGCAATCCCACTGAGAAGGAAGGGTTCCCAGCAGATTGAGGATAGGGAGGAGGGAAATGGGGGTACCATCACAAGACTTGCTCATACAATGTATCTAATTATTAACAATAAAAAGTTAAAAAATTGCTTAAAGAAATAGTTCTCTAAAGTCATCAACTTCTCCAAGTTCTACTGCTAAGCAGCTAAGAGTTTCCTTTTTAAATCACAAGGTATTCAACTTTATCACAGAGAATTTGTGCATATATTGGCATAGTAACTTTGTGTCCGACATTTAGTAATTTGATATACTAAAAAAATTAGTTTCCTGATACTGTAATCATTAATTAATTTCTGGAATCCCTTTTCCTTGATTATTACATATTGCTTTCTATACTTGTTATGATTATCTATTTATTTATGATCTTTTCTTATCCTTTATAATTTAAATGAATACATAATCTTATTTTCTTATATTGTTTTTTTCTGATTTTGGAATCCAGACCTCACTCACCTTTTAAAACCCAATTATGTATGTGGTAATATTTGCCATGTAAAGAGGTCCACTTAACAGCCCCTTGGGATCAGCTAGTATGGTAAATCATATGACAAAAGCAATTTGGAAATGGGAAGATTATAGACATATATTAGATAAGTAGGCCTCATCCAATCATATGAATCCTTAAAAGCAGAGGTTACCTGCCTGACCAATCATATGAATTTTTTTTTAGGCAGAGAACTTTACCTGGCTGGAGAAAGAGAAGCAGGCAGTGAAGAAGATACAGGGCAGAGATGAAACAGGGCCCTTGCTAGAATAAGAGGTCAAGGACAGAGAAGGACTAGCTGGACCCCAGGACTGCCAGGGCAGCAACCTGAATGAGCTTTGCAGTGAACTGACCTTGCTAAATCATCCTCGAAGACCTCGTCCTGTTTATTGCCCTATAGAACTGTAAAATTTAAAGAGCACTGCATTTGAAATCCAATATGTTAATGGTAATTTTTACACAGTACTAGAAACTCATTCAGGATTAAGAGTTTGGGGCTGTGAATATCCTAGGAGTTAACCCCTGGAAGATATCCAACTGAATAGAGTATTTATATCACCAAGAGTATGACTCAATCCTCAGAACAAAGCCAGGAAGTTCTGAGAATTTAAAGTTGTCATTAGAAGAAGGGGCCACAATGTGGGTCAGGCTTATAAAAGCTAAGTCCATAGAGGATACCCCAGGCTTTCAAATCTAAGGGGTTCACTTCACTAATTTCCAAACCTGGGTCAATTTTGCAGCCTAGTAAAATTCTATTCCCCAAAATCTTGAAAGCAATTCCTGATATATACATTTGCTTCTACTGCTTTGTATTTAGTATATCTATATTTGTTTTATTTTTATAGTTTTTATTTTTTTATTTATTTGCAATGAGAGAGAGAGAATGGGCATATCAGGGTCTCTTGTCACTGCAAACAAACTCCAAGTGTATGAACCCTTTGCATCTGGCTTTACATGAGTACTGGAGAATCTAACTGGGGTGCGAGGTATATCAAGCACCTTTAACTGCTGAGCCATCTCTCCAGCCCACATGTTTATAAAGGATATGTTTAACATTGGTATTTTATGTTAATAAACGACAGGATTCAGGCCTAAGGAAAATTCTATCCCAGCTGATGGCCATCAAGAAGATGGTGAGCAATCTAATAGGCAGACAAAGCCCAGCGTAGTGACGCACACCTCCACCCCTCTCCCCCTCTCTTCTGTCCATTCTTACTAGAGCAGGGGTCTCTCACCATTCCACAGCTTGCTATTTTTTCAGAAGCTCTGGCAATTCTTGGATCCCCACTCCCCTAGGATCCCCTGGGGATCATTTAGGTAGGCCCTCTTCCCTGCACAGGAAAGGCTGTCAACTCCAGCCCTCACCACATACTGCTTGAAAACACATTGCTTTTATGAAGCCTAATCTTTCCTCAAAAACTATTTGCCAAGGATCCTGTGAACTTAAAGCCACTTTGATTCGATAGTCTGATGGAATTATAAGACACTACTATATAACCAAAAGTGTTTAATATAGGCTTCTTATGTCAGATAATTTTAATAATGAAAATATACTCCAAGCCATTTCAGTTGAAAACAAATTTTTACTCTAAAATTACTTTTTATACAATGTATTCTATTATAAATTGTAAGAAAATATGAATATGCAATTATCACCTGTTTTAAAATTATGAAAGAATTATTAAGTTAAACTGTGGCATACTTCAGGTATATCAATGATATAGTTAATTGTATACAGAGTGCTAAGTACGGGGTGATATAGATCTATAGTAGTTATAAGATTTATTTCCAAATGCACCTTAATATTATGCAATCACATTTTTATTTAAGTTTGAAATATGTTTGCCTAGTAATCATTTGAGAACTACTCCATGGGATGCCTAATTAGAGATCTCTAGAAGGTTGCTACTCTTAAAAGAGGAGAAATTTTATTTAATTTTCTTATTTTTCTCAAGATAGAATGGCTGTGAAAAGACCCAGGCTCTCAGAAAACAAAACTAATGTCAGATTGAAAATGCCATAAATTCATGTTAGGTATTTGAAAAAGAATACAAATGTGGTTTGCTTTGTTCCTTTAGAAAAAAACCTGAAGTAGGGAACCACAGAAAGTAAGTTTCCTCTAGACTCCTGGGATTGTAGTTATTTATTTTTCTTACTTCTAATGCTGTCTAAAATGTCTACACTCAAATCAAAACCGAATTCAGAGAACACATTCCAGAATGTATTCAAGTGTTTTCAAAATCACTATCTTTTCTTACCAAAAACAAAGTAGAATTATTTTTGTGCAGTTTTCTTACATTTTATTCTCGGCCAAAAATGGGAACAAAAGGAACACTTCCAAAATATCAAAAAATATATATACAATTGACCTTTTTCTTTTATACCTACTGACACATGCAGAAAGCCAAATCAAGTCTGTGTAACGAATCACTCAAGGCAGACACATGCAGATGAAATTCAGATTGCCCCAGAGAAAATATTGACAATTTGATCTCTGCTGAAGGGCACACAAGCAAAGGCATAATAGTGGGAAAGTGGATCATAAATAATAAGTCGAATCACAGACGTCAAACCCTGGCTTACACATTTCAGCAGATTCAGAAAAGAGTTATGATAAACATTGCTCTTAATAGAAAGTAATGACTTCTTTGATCTTAAGAACACATAAAAGCCAGTCATAAGTGTCTATTAGTGCACACTGTCATTTATACTACAGATAGTCATCTCCATATGGAACAGTTTGACTCTCAATTATTTTTGTTCCAAAATTATTAAAGCATACTCTAAGGAGAAAAATGATTTTTCTCTTCATCCTTCATGATTTCTATGGGTTCTTCCTGTAACAAAGGATGTTATGCTCGAGATGGTGACAGGCACTGAGGACACTCAAAACTAATCAAAGCAGAAATTAAGAGGTTGCAGAGAGCTCAAAACTAAAGGAGATTTATAACCCACCTGACAAGCTTCAGAGAATGATGCAGAAGAGGGAAGAGAAAGATTGTAGGAACCACAGGGTGGGAAGGAGTATCCTGAGGAACTGACTCCCCCACAGACACTGACCAGTGCATCTATGACCCCCACAGTGAACACCACTAACCCCGCTGAGGAGGACTCTCTCAGTGGAATGAGTGTGGGGGAGAGGGAATAAAAGATAATTAACCCAGTAGAAATATGACCAGCCTGTGATAGGTTCATAGAGTAAGTAAAGTTCATAATTAATAAAAAATCATAATAAAATAAATGTGTGAACATGGGTAAATAAAGCAAGTTAATAAACGAAAATCAATCAGTAATGTAATAACATATGCACCTCCAATCCCAGAGGTGATAACCAAGAAGTGAGCAAATCTTTACAGTAGATCCCAAAGAAACAGTTTTGTCTCCAGGCTTAAATATGACATTTTTGGAACCAAAGATAATATGAGAATAGTCACTTAAGATGAGAAGAAATGGCCAGTAAAAGCTGGGTGAAGATTTAGTATGTATTAGTTTTCAATACTGTCACAAAATTCCTGGGGTCATCGACTTAAAAGAAGGAAAAGTTTATATAGATTCATAGTTTCAGAGGATTGCATCAATGGTGTGGCACGAGTGCATTATGGGTAGATGCTCATCTCATGGCACCCTAGAAGCAAGGAGCAAGGGGGAAAGACACCAGATGGATGTCCAGGTATCCCCTTAAAGGGCACACCCCAGTGGTCTACCTTCCTGTCACCTGGGGTCTGGGAAAATGAACTTGGTTTGTCCAGTGTGCATGCAGCAAGCAGTCTTCTCACTGAGCTCCTAGAGTCCACATGTTTATCAGCACTCTGTTCTTATAGCATTCTAGGCTTTTCCTAGCTCATTCCTCCAAACTCTTCCTAAGGATCAATTCCAAAGACTCCTCTAGATCATCCCAGGAATCACAGCAATGATCCCACATCTTGGTGGTAATGCTCTGCTTTTGTTAGCTTTGCTTTCTGTTCCTGCGATGAATACCTGAGCCAAATAAACTTAAAAGAAGAAGAAAGGTTTCTTTTGCCTAGTGATTTCAGAGCTTCCAGGGTATGGTTAATCTTTGAACTTGCAATAAGTCAGTAAGTTATACTGGGAAATGCACCATGGGCAATTCATGATGTAAGAAACTAAACTCACAGCACATGGAAAGCAAGCAGAGATATAAAGGAAGGGACCAGTATCCCCTTCAAGGGAGCATCTCCAGTGATAAACTTCCAGTAGTGCCCAGGCTGGGGAGCAAGTCTTAGCATATGGTCCTCAGAGGACACATCCACACCAGAGAAATGTCTAAATTAAGCCTGTCCTTTCTCCATCTCTGAGTTTCCAGTGGTTTAATTAATCTTTGTCTTTGTTGAGAGAGGGACAATACTGATAAAGAGACAGACAGACAGAGAGGGCAAGAGTGACAAACAGACAGAGGGAGAGAGAGGGACAGACAGAGTAGGACAGAGATAGAGAGAGAGTAGATAGATAGATAGATAGATAGATATAGATAGATAGATAGATAGATAGATAGATAGATAGATAGAAACAGACTTCTTTCATAGGTAAAATTTTACTCATAGAAAAACATCTTTTCAGAGATTTAAGTCCTTGCCTGTTTTTTTTTTTCCAAAATAATCAGCTCCAAGCCATCCTTAGGCCAAAAGGACATATTGGGAATCTCTTTGTGGGTCAATATTCCAGTCTTCTACATCCATATTTTGAGGTGGTAAGTTCTGGAAAATATTGATATCTTCCTTTGTCTAAATTAGTTCATAGATATAAACATGTTCTAATATATCTATGTCTATATGTACTTACAAACAAAATTACTTTTCTAATATTTGCTACATTTTAATGGAATTGACAAGATGCCATGACAAGCTGTCGAAATCTTGAGATCATATTTCTTTTTTTCTAATTACATTTCACGGTGCTTTGACTCATTTAAATTTCCCAACATAATGTTCATCACTTCTTGCTTAAATATCAGTGTAGATTTTTTCATAGTCTTTCATAACTTATTCCTCACTGTCATTCTTTAGACACACAAATAGAGGCTAGAGAGATGGCTCAGTCGTTAAAGGCACTTTCTTGCAGAGCCTAATGACCTGGGTTCAATTCCCCAGTACCCATGTAAAGTCAGAAGCACAGAGTGGTACATGCATCTAGAGTTCATTTGCAGTGGTAGGAGGCCCTGAAATGCTTATGCTCTTTCTCTGTCATAAATAAGTAAGTAAATAAATAAATAAATAAATATATTAAACACACAAGTAAATATGGGATTTCCAACTGTCTCCAGTCTTATATTTCCAGTTCATTAAATACATTTCATTATCAACATATTCAATATCCAAATATGTGTGTTTATTGGGCTAGCTCTGTACCAGGTGGCCTTGGGACCGTGTCCTCTGCTGATTCCTCTGATCCTCACAAGTGCTTTAGATGAGGAAACTAAAGCCCAAACGAATATGGCATTCCATTTATGAGACCCAAAAATGTGACTTAAGAGACCAGGATGTGCACCCCAGGGTTGATGATGAGCTGGTCCTTCTCTGAAATGGGATGACTGAGATATACTACTTCAAGGCTAAGATTGTTCACCTAAGAGAGCATGTGCTGTCAGTGGTCAAAACCATCACAGAAACAAATGATGGACTAGCAGGTAGCTCATGTACTCCAGTCAACCCCCGTATGTTTCTTTTTCTGGTCAGCTAGTCCTGTCTTTTTCCATACCTTCTCCTTTGGTTTCAGAAAACTATAGGAGTTCACGATAGACACAAAGCTACTTCCTGGGTGTATCCTCCTGGAGATTTACTGATTTCTCTAGTTTATCTCTCATGTACACAGCAAGTGTACATGCACTGAAGTTTCTGTTTTGTTATTTTTTTCTTCACAATGTTAATCTGTCACAGGGTATCCAGCCAAGAGCTCGCCAAGGATGCCAGGAAGATTCGTTTTCCTTCCACAAAACTGAATGGATTCTCCACTGTTACACAGCTCCTGAAGGTGACGCCAAGATCCAAACCTAAGCCATCTGTTTCCAGGACACGTGCCATTGCCCACTGATGAGAAAAGGTGTCAGATATTCCACTACCCAATAACCAGAGTATTTTTATTTGCTAGGTGAAAGCATTCGCTCAGAATTAAGTCTATGATATGAAGTCAAGTCAAATGAAGAGAGAGTCGAGGTGTTGGCAAGGGTGGCTGAGACATTTTGTCTGTGAAGATAATCACGAGCCTTACACCTACACATCCTTTGGAAGAATAATCACACTCTGGCTCCTGCATATGGATTGCATTATAATAGGTCAAAAGGAAGGTATAAGCATTGATCTTGGAATTGCAATATCAAATGCTCACTTCCCAGTGGAGCGGTTGCCTGCAGAGAGAACTCTGGGTGATGGATGATCATTGTACTGGCATCAGAACAGACTGCACAAAACAACAAGGCACCACCTTGTTTCAAGACATCAGAGTCTCCCATGATCCTACTTCAATCGTGAGCGTCCTTTGCAGGTCACAGAATAGTTGGATGCGCCTGCCCAAGGGCCAGCTTTAATCATTTGTTTCGGCGGTGGCGTCGTCCGCCTATGTAGCACAAGCTTCCTTAGGTGAACGATCCTAGCTGTCAGGCTTCTATATGTTTCCTTGTTATTCTATCAAAATATATAAGTAAGCTACATTCTTTTTATGTCTGGGATTTCTCCTGAAAACCACAGTGAAAGAAATGAATTTCAAAACAAATTGAAGAAATGCAAATGCTATCAGAACTCGATCAGTGTCCGTTTTTTAAAAATAGTTTTTCCTCACTAGTGGAAGTTTTTATTATAATTAAGCAATGAAAGCTAATGAAATGGACATAAAGAGAAAAGAAATAGGATGAAACATTGACTAAGATAGATAAAACGGGAAGATTTACTGGGTCTGAAACGCTACCAAGTATTTGGGAAGCTGCAAAAAGTTCAAGTAGTTGTTGAAAATATTTATTTATTTGAAAGCAGATAAAGACAGAGAGAAAGAGAGAAAGAGAACTTGAAAAAGAGAGAGAGTTGACATGCCAGAGCCTCTTCCCACTGTAAACTAATTCCATACGCGTGTAGCACTTTGTGCATCTGGATTTACGTGGGAACTGGGAAATCAAACCTGGGCTGCCAGGCTTGGCAAGGAAATGTCTTTAATCACTAATTAATATCTCTACTCCTGTTACAACCTTTTAATATATATGTATATAATTTATTTTTATTTACAAGGGGAGAGAGAGACAGAGACAGAGAGAGACTGGGCATGCCAAGATCTCTAGTCACTGTAAATGAACTCCAAAGACATGCACCACTTTGTGTATCTGGCTTTATGTAGATACTGGAGAATTGAACGCAGCTCATTAGGCTTTGCAGGCAAGTACCTTATTCTAAGAACCATTTCTCCAGCCCCGCCCCCTGTTATACTTAGCTGCAATGTATTTCTGATGTTACAGACACAAATTTTATATCTATCAAATCTATCAAATGTACATTAAAATGCTCGAAAATGATAACAAATCTAAAATAACAGTGCAATGCAACAATTTTACACGTAGCATTCCAATCATCTAGGCATTCTAGATTTGATTTAAAATACAGATGTTGAATCTGGAATTGATTTAAAACATACTGTAGGGGTGTTAGACTGCAAGTATCTCTGGGGGTGTATTGTAACCAATTCTAGACTTCTAGATCAAATATTAACACATTCTAAGAAATAGGTGTAATTGCCCAAATTTATTTATTTAGAAGTTTTTATCCTTAATGTTTTTTTTTTAGATATATGTGTGCTTTTCCACAAGAAACACATATTTCTGGCTACAAAAATAGAAGTGTTAGCCCAAATGCATCTTTCAGATGACATTGTCGAATTGCTGACAGCCAATAAGATTCAGGTAGGAAGAGAATCATCCCTCTGAAGCCTTTAGATTACTAACAAGCAATTATAATATTGCCCTTGTTCTTTAAATAATTTTGATATATGTTATTATATATTTTGTTTGTTTGTTTGTCTTTTCCTTCTTGGGTTTCACTATAGCAAGAAGAGAAAGGTAGTGTTTGGGAAATAAAACACAAAAATATTTTCTAATTATAGCTAGAGCTTGAGGGAGAAAAACAGGAAAATAGATAATTAAGTTTCCTGGGCCATTACTAAACAATAATTAAAAACCAAGAAAATATTTCCCTAAAGAGAATAAAAATGCTTTATGATACTGTTTTGTAGGGGATATGGCCACTAGGGAAGCTGAAACTTTAGATTAAGAGCTGGATAAACTATTTCAGATTGTATATATTTTAGTAGCTCAGAAATGTGAATTTTCAGACAGTAACATCTGAAAAGGTCGGAAGCAGAGAAAGTTTTATGAGGGTATTAATTGTCCATAATGAGTTACATTATTTAGTGGGCAACCAATGAGTTGTTATCGCCAATTCTCCAATGCCTCCCTCCCCCCCCCCCCAATCAGCTGGATATCCTCCTCCGTGGGTCGTCCGGATCAGTCCTTGTGACAGGGGACCATGGATAGCCTAGTATTCAGCCAGGTTCTCCTGGTCCTAGTATGTTGTTACTGAGGGGTGCCCTGCCTCTGGATAATCTGTAGGATTTTTTAAAAACATTATGTTGTCTTTTAACTTTAGACAAACCAAAGAGTAACATTTATATTGGAGTTATCAATTCCCCATTACAATATAAACCGTGGAAGGAAGGGATAGGCATCAACCATCTGGCTAGAATGTAGATTCTTGAACAAGTTGCTCTCAGAGGAGCAGAGAGATGAACTTCTGGTGGAAGGAAGGACTGGGGCCATTTCAAGTACATGTGACAATATGTGCCCTGAAGTCTGAGTGACAGCTAGAAGGTAGACATGAGACAAGTCTGGTCTTTATTTATTGTTTTTCGGTGACTACGTCACCATCTTTTTGTGCCTCAGGGTTAGCTCTACAAAATGAGCTGCATAAACATAATGCGAAATATATTTTACAATTACAAAGTGTCTGATATCACATATTTAACAGCAAATATGCTACTCTCTCTTTTTTTTAAAATATATACATGGATCCGTATGGTAGCTTGAATGGACACCCCCCAATAGAATCAGGTGTTTTATTCAAAGCTTTTCTCCTGATGCCTGGCTGGAGGAGGTGTCACTTTGTGTGGATCCTCTAAAGTCCAGCCCTAAGGTGTTGGCAATGGGGGCAGATCTGAAATTACAGCCTAAGGTATGCAGAGAGTAGAATGAATGAGATCGTGCCCAGAGTTCCCTATTATTTGCCTGTGTGTGGTGCTGGGTTTCTCTCTCTCTCCCTCTGCTTGGAATTGTGAAAAGGGACCAACCTCCTTTGGCGTTATTGAACTTCCCCTGGATCTGTAAGCTTCAATAAATCTCTTCCTCCCATAAACTGTACCTGACTTGGAGCACGAGTTATCTATGACAATAGGTTTACATTTTCTTCTAAGTACATTTTCCGTTCAATACGATGTGATTTCATATATGACAATTTCAGTTACCTAGGTTCCAAATATATAAAATTATGACAACTTCTGTTCTAACCCTCAAATTTAAATTATAATTTTCAGTATAAACATTGAGGAACTTTGAGCCTGGTATGGTGGCCCACTCCAGCAATCATAGTTGTTGGGCTGCTAAAGGCAAGCCTGGGATATAGAGTCAGTCCCTTTCTCAAAAACAGATAAATAAATATGTATGTATGCATGTATGTATGTATGTATGTATGTATGTATGTAAATCTGGAAGCAAAATTTTATTATATTTAAATATATACTTTCAAACCACAACATTCTGCCCCTGGTCTCCATTGACTCATGACCATCTCATGATTCAAAGTTCATTTAATCCAACTTTAACAGTGCTCATGGTTTTTAACAATCCCAAAAGTCCAAAGTCTCATCAGAGAATCAAGATAATCTCTTAACTGTGAGCCTGGCTAAAATCCAAAAACAAGTTACATAGGTTTCAACCCATACTGAGTATTTACATTTACTCATGTGTGCATATTCACAGGTATACCTTTTGAAAGAATAATAATAATCTATGACATTGTGAGAGCCGTGGTGGGGGAGACTGTCCAGAGGCATGGCACCCCTCAGTAACAACACACTTGGGCCAGGAGAACCGGGCTGAGTACTAGGATATCCAGGATCCCTTGCCACAAGGACTAATACAGACAGCCCACGGAGGAGGATATCCAACTGATCAGGGATGGGGGGGGGATTGGGGAATTTGGGATAACAACGCATTGTTTGCCCACTAAATAATGTAACTCATTATGGACAATAAATATATATTTAAAATATATATATATATATATATATATATCATTGCTTGATAGGAATTAACTAGTGTATTTTAGATAAAAAGTGTTTTGTCAAATTCTCTTGTTCTTCAGACAAGATAAATTAGATTTCCAGAAGCATGTTAATGAAAATGCAATGTTATTAAATTTTTTTTACCTGAACACTTTACATACATAACTGCAAATACTTCCAGAATTGATTTTATAACAAAATAATTTAACTGCTTTCACTATGGTAAGTGTTACTGAGTTTCTATTTGCATGAGATCTTCGTACATAATGATACTGTATTAATTTTATGCAAAAGCTATCCAATTGCTTAACAAAAATAAACACCATTAATTTTGCTCTATTCTATACTGCAACCTTTGAGGCAATATGCTATGTACATTATGAGTAAGGGAATGGCTAGAAAAAAACAGAACATCTAGTGAGTTTCTGTTACATCTGGTAAGTTAAACTATGGTCTTCATTTTTTCAAGTTGTAGTCTAGTAAGGAAGGAGAAAAGGCATTTTGTAGGTGGACTGAAGTATAAAATCACCTGACTAAAAGGATATTATCCATGATAACCAATTCTAGAGGGTCTGAGCAGACTCTATTTAATTTGTTGAAAGACTTTAAGAAAATAACAGAGAAAAAAACATGGAAAAAATATGGGGATTTCCTGATGTAGAAATAATTTCACCCTTGAGTTGTATCTCCAATAGTGATGGGAAGAAAGATGAAATATCATATATTTTCTCTATTTTGCAGAATCTAGATTTAATTAGATATGTAACATGAAAATAGAAGAAGTGCTGTTTTACTTGAGGAACAGCACCAATGAGTTAGGGGAAGAGGGAACGGTAGGGAAGAAGGAAGTCAAATATGAGCAGGGGGTATATATACATATATGAATATATATATATATATATATATACATATATATGCATGAAAATGCCATCATGGAATCCATTAGTTTCTATATTAACTAAAAAAATTAAGTGACAGATTGCACTGCATGGTTTCTTTTACATGATCCATACACCCAGGAAGCAGTTCATAGAATTCTCCAACACAGTAGCTCCTCTTATTCCTAGGGGATAAATTTATTCCAAAGATCTTAGTGACTGACTTAAACCATGGCTACTACCGAGCCCTATGAGAACTGTCCTTTCTTTCTGTACAGAAATAAACACGTTTAATTTAATGCCTTTTCCACTTTAAACACTAAAATACCCTGAAACTTTAGCCATTGAGATATAATAGCAAAACTACAACAAATGCCTTTTTTTCTCTTTTGTAAACTTAGGGACATTAATTGATTCTTATCTCTAGATCCAAGCAACTTAATTTTATACTGCATTTTATTTCCTTATTAAATTGAGAGTTTCTGTGTTTTATCTTAAAGGAAGCACTCTATACTTCATCTTGACTTATCTAAATTCCATCATCATTACTCTTGGAGTCAAGAGAAATGAGGGTTAATATATATATATATATATATATATATATATATATATATATATATATATATATATATATATATATATATATATATATATAATATAAGGACTGGGATACAGGCAATCAATCAGATAACTGAGTCAGCTCCCAGGTGACTAACTGAAATACTGGGTAGAATGAAGCAGAATGACAGGAGGTTTCGTTCCATGACTCAGCACAACATGCAATTCAAAATGTACAGATTGTTTATTACTGGAATTATCCATTTGATATTTTTCATATGGGACTGACCTTAGACAGATAAAACTACAGAAAAAAAAACTCATGGATAGACAAGGATTACTTTATTTATCTCCTTGTTGATTCCTTCTCTGATTGAACTTGAACTCATCCAGAGTTAGTTGTTCATAACCTTAGCAAATATTAAGGTATATTTTAAAGTTACAATTACCAAAATTAACCAGTGGAAAAGAGTAAAGGATCTATCAATGAAGACATGAAACATATAAATTTAAGTCAGTAGAACTCAGAACACATAGTAGCCAGCTCTGTTGGTACAGAACAATAACCCCAGCTAGTCAGGAGAAGGAGACAGGAAGACCTTAATTTCAAATTCAGCCTGGGGTACATAGTGGGATGTTGTCTTAAAATAAAAAATAAACAGAGATCGAGAGATATGGCTCAGTGGTAGAAAACAACATTGACCATCTATGTATGGGGAATATGGCAAGATGCTATAAAGTAATGTCATGATAGAAAAAAAAAGAGATAGGGGCTAGAGAGATGGCTCAGCAGTTAAGGCACTTGCCTCCAGTGCCTAAGGCCCCAAGTTCAATTCCCCAGTACCCACATAAGCCAGACCCACAAGGTGGTGGCCCTGGTGCTCTCTCTCTCTCATTCTCTCTCTCTCTCTCTCTCTCTCTCTCTCTCTCTCTCTCTCTCTCTTTGTATCTCTATCTCTGCTTGAAAATGAATAAATAAAATATTTTTTAAAAAAGTGATAATGGCAATAGAAAAGTTCTCCATTTTATTATTGTTGTTTAGAAATTAATAGTGGAAAACTTTATGCATAGAAATTCTTATAGAAACCTGACTACAATGATAAGGTTCAGATATTTATATTGATGGCAGTCTGTGAAGCCTCAAAGCCTACTGTGTCCTAGATGGTCCCCAAGCAGATGCTGACCAAATCCACCCTTCATCAGGGCATGTGGACAGATCGTGCAAAGCAGGTGTGGGATAGAAGCACTGTGCTGTCTCTTCTCCTTAACATCTGCTCTGTCTCCACTTGTGTTTTGCTAGGACTTCTTTATTATGAAGGAAATTGTTTGAGATATTCCTTTGACTTCATCCAATCTCCTGATTCCATTCATACCAAGTAAGACAGATAATGAATATGTGCCGGGTTCACCTCTCAAAACTTTCTAAGCTTAATAAACAAGCCTTCCTTTGGTGCATTAAACCCAACTATTCTAATCTTTTCTTTGCAAATAATTCATAAATTTTCTGGCTAGAGAAGAAAAATATCTAGATGTGAAGTGTTAATAAGATTAGCCGTCCAGACCAACAAATTAGTGGCCTGAATTGTTAATTATTGCCCAGCATTCATGATTTAACACCAACACAGAAAATACAGTGTAGTCCTTCTTTATGCAAAGATCATTGAAAATTGTGTGATTTATCTTTGTAAATTGTGTGATTTATCGTAATTTGAAGAAAGATTAATTCAAGTGATTACAGTAATGAATAAATACATGGACACTAACAATTCAGAATTAGTAGTGTGGATGCAAGAATGACTTCTCAAATATTAGGTTTAAATCCAATATTTAAAAGTTATATGCTAAAAAGAATGTAAGCACATTATAGTCTGATGAGCAACATTAAATCTAGTAATTAAATATTAAATGCTGATATTTAAAATGTAATTTCAGATATGAGTGCATATATTATATATATTTTCTCTAAACTGGGGTGTCCATCCTTTTGATATTGCATCATAGTGTTTTCCTGTACAAATACGTTGGACTGCACTCATAGCTATCCTGAGTCACAGGTTAATCTATGTGTAAGAGAAGCAAATGACCTCTGTTGTATGTATGTGTTTGTATTCAGTGACTTGAATTTTTTTGGTTAAGAAGCTGACTTCTTTTGCTAATCAATAAAAAAAAAAAAGGTTCAGGGCTGGGAAGATTGCCGAGTGGATAAAACCCTTGCCCTGCAAGTTTGAGTACCTGAGTTAGGATCCCCAAAACACTCATAAAGCAGAACACCGTGTACTGCAAGCCTGGGCAATACCAGTGGGCCTGCGGTGAGATGTGAGGCAGAAACAAGAATCCTGGAAGCATGCAGACTTGCAAGCCTGCCTTAAATGAAGTAGAAAGTGAGGACAGACAGAACAGAAAGTTGTCATCTGACCTCCATGTGTGTACCGTAGCATGCATACACCCAAAATCATATACATAAACTCATGCGCACACACACACACACACACACACACACACACACACACACACACCATACAAGCACACATATACCAAATGAAATAAATACAATATTTTGAATTAATAAATAACAAGTAACTTCTTGAGAATTTTAGACAAATGAGTTTTAAAAATGTCTTTGGTGGTGCTCAACTTGATCACTAAAACTGTGACCAAGGTGACAAGGTGCCTACTTTTTGATGCTAAAAAAAAAAAAATGTCATAAGGCAGCAGATCTTACCTTTGAGCAGTCTTTGTCCTTGTGGATGATTGGCTCCTTACATTTCTTCATTACAATGTTATTACACCAAAATTAAAAGCATGAAAATGATTTTGAAATATCTGAACTACGAAGTGAGAGGAATCACCTCTTTCCTCCAATTATAGACAACTGCCATGAGCCCTGTGGTATATGGATGAATGGGGCCTGTGGGCTTCCAGACACATATCCTCACCCCTCCAAATGCACCAAGACAAGGAAAAATAACAATAAAAAATAAGAATGCTTAAAATAGGATAATGAACATAAAGCAATTATTTAAAAAATAAGAGAGCCAATAGAAAGTTATATTTTCAAAAATACATAATTTTGGTATTAATGCTTAAAATGAATTATTTTTTGAAGGGCATTCTGGTTTTAATTAGCTCCCCTGACTCATAGAACATATAAAAACAGATAAAAGAAAAGAGAGAAACATACAAAATATCAACATGCACATGATGAATATTCTTGCCAAAAACAGAATAAAAAATGCACAAAATAATAAAAGAAATGCTTTTATTGAAGTTCAAATCTACTTGTTTTATTCCATGCTCTTGGCGTCATAAAATGACTCAGCCCAATCTGTTATCACAAGTATGTTTTCTTAAACTTTTAAATAGAATTTTATGGGATCTGTTGATCTGGTCTTTTATAATTAATGTTGAAGATTTAGAGAGAGACATTTTCTGTATTTCCCCCATTACTGGTTTGCTTAGGTAAGTCTTCCCAAATACCAGCTTGGTCACCATGTTCCTCTAGATAAGTGTTCCCAGTGAAGGGATCTGTTTTTCTTCTCTGCTCTATCACATCCTCAATTTTTCAGTGTTGTTTGTTGATGTTGCTATTGCTGTTTTGTTTCCATGTGGCCCAAGTTTTGTCCATGAAAGTCCTTTTCAGAAAAATTTTCCAAATAGCTATAATGTAATCTCTCTCTCTCTCTCTCTCTCTCTCTCTCTCCCTGAACATAATGACTTCAATGCCATAGGTTTGTTATCCCAGAGCTGACAGTAGCTTTGTCCAACACATGGAGAACTTCATTTGAGAAAGATGCCCAGGCATTCCCAACAGTCAGCTCTGATGATCACTGAGTCTAAACTGAGTCTTGTAGTGTATTATATGCGCTTCTCCAGAATAAATGGCCTATCTTGTTCTGATGTGACTCAGTGGTTAAGTCCCTAGGTTCAATACCAAGCACCAGAAACTTACCTTTCCTTATCAATTGCAATGTCTACAAATTCAGGGAATATTTCTACTTTTTTAAAATCCAGATATACATGTAGTGTTGGATGAAAGCACTGATTGTTGGCAAGATGAGACATGAATTTATCTTCCCTGTCTTGGTTGAACATTAAGTTGTGTTTTTGTCACTTGAATTCAATTCTTTCTTTTTTCTATTTTGCATAAATAGCATAACTTTGTTTTAACTCATATTTTTTTCAGATTATAAAGCCTTATGTAATCATGAATTGTTTCCAGAGGTAAATAAATTATGTGCATTGTCCATGTCTGAACTCTGAACTTTGGGGAGAGATGGGTCCACTTTCTGGTATCTAGTAGGCCAATCCATTGTACCTGTGGTGAGATAAAGGAAATCCACTTCTTTCTCTAGAGCATGACTCTCTACCTGAACCATCAGGCTTCTCAGAGAAGAGTATTTTCCATGTGTATTGCCTACACAGCCCTCACGAGCTCTACTCGACTTTAGCAAGTACTTTTGTGAACTACATTTTCTAAAATACAATGCCCTGTGCTATTAGTCATCTCCTGCCTCTTCCCTTTCTTGCCTTTGTGTTTACTGGTATTTTGAGACTATCTGTTCATGCTGAAGAGGTTGGCTAGGAGGATGAGGCAGAGGAGCCGATTGCTCTTGAAGAGGAGCACCCAACAGGGATCTCAGAGCCCAGGCACAGTGAGCTGCTAGGCCAGTGCTGGCTTAGTCAGGGGCCTCAGTCCTCAGAAGAGATCTCACTCTGCTGGAAGTCATTTCAGGCCTGCATTCTGCCCAGCTTCCTGTAATTCAAAATGTGCTAACCTACTACAAAAGGCAATTTAAAGTTCCCAGAAAAAGCCTCACCTGTTTTAATTGTTTCCACAAGGCTGTTGGACTGATTAGAACTTCCATGATTGTGGAGAGTTGGAAGATCGGGATACAAATTATCTTGGGGTATCTTCACCCCCTTCTTAGTCACTCATTGCCCAGCTCTGTGTGTGATCTAACATTCACCTATGTGCTGAGTATGGATGGGCTAATAGTCCCCTAGCTTCCACCAATCCAAACGTGAAGTCTGTCATGGGTAACACCTGAGCCCTAGGACTGAGATTTCCCCCACTTTATTCTGACCCACCTATGTATTTTTAAAGTGCCTTGATTTAGAAAGTTTTTCTTTTCTTTTCTTTTTTTTTTACTACAAAATCTTCCTAAAACTAGTCCCACATCAGGGCATGGATTTGGAATGAGCTGAATCCATGTTCCTGGAATGTAGTTCTAGAATCACTATTTCTTATGCCCTTTGAGATAGAGATATGTTTTTTGCATTGATTGACAAGGACTGAATCTGTCTGGAGGGTTTCTGAACATTTGGTGTTAGTGCCTAGTGACAAGGACAACATAAGAGAGGTAAAAGACTTGGATCTAGAAAACAGAGGAAACCATTTTCCGACAAAATGAAGCATCCATGATGGGAACACATGGGGTGAAGGGCTCCATGTGCTGAGAGCCATGGGGCTGCTCCCAAGTCCCTCGGGATGCACACTTCAGTTTTCCTTTTTTTAAAAAAAATATTATTTACTTATTTGAAAGCAGAGAGAGCGAGAGAAAGGGAGACATAATGGGCATGCCAAGGCCTCTGGCCAACTGTACATGGATGCATGTGCCACCATGTGCATCTGGCTTCATGTTGGTACTGGGGAATTGAACTCAAATCCTTAGGCTTTGCAGATGAGCACATTAATTGCTGAGCAATCTCTCCAGCCCTCTTCTTTTTATATATATATACTTGTACTTACAATTCTTTCCCAAATTCCAAAATCCAATCCTCCAATGTTCTGTGCTCAATCCCATGTTCTGAGGTAAAATGTTAATCTGAAGGTTTGAAAGAAATGTGATTTATAGGTCTTATAAATATTTAGATTAGTCACAGTAAAAAATCAACATGATATTACTTTGAGATGATTAAATACTTTCTATTACTAAAGTCTCTAAAAATCCTCCATGTAATTGAAGCTCCTGTGTTAAATAGTAAAGCAAAAAATGGTAGTTAAGCTTTCTGGGTTCAAAACAGTTAAGTGGTCAGTCAGTAGGTACATTAAGTAAGTTGATCATACCCAGTCTAGAAATAGATTTTTAATCTATTGTATTATTGCTTTGCCACAATAAAAATTTATAAAATTTCTTGGTTCTTGAAAGCTAGAGCTTATATGTCAGAATTCATTTGTTTAACAGGTACATCTCAAACATAATCAAGAAAAACGGTTTTATCTCTAACATTGTTATTACTGTATTTGAAAGATGTTAAAGCTTTGTTTGTAAAGTCTTCATTTCTTTTTTCATCTTTTAAAAAATATTTTATTTATTCATTTTTCAAGCAGAGAGAGAGAGAGAGAGAGAGAACACACCAGGGTCACCACCTTGTGGGTCTAGTTTATGTGGGTACTGGGGAATTGGGCCTTAGGCACTGGAGGCAAGTGCCTTAACCTCTGAGCCATGTCTCCAGCCCTCCATGACATTCTTTTTTTTATTATCCATAATGAGTTACATTATTTAGTGGGCCAACAATGAGTTGTTATCCCCAATTCCCCAATGCTCCCCCTCCCCCATCCCCAACCAACTGGATATCCTCCTCCATGGGTCGTCTGGATTAGTCCTTGTGACAGGGGACCATGGATGGATAGCCTAGTATTCAGCCAGGTTCTCCTGGCCCTAGTATGTTGTTACTGAGGGGTGCCAGGCCTCTGGATAGTCTCCTCCACCACAGTTCTCACTATCTTTCCACCCCCTCTTCTGCATAGTTCCCTGAGTCATGGTGGATGAGTATTAAGGCTGCTTCATTGTTGTGAGCTTAGGGGTCTTTGTGTCAAAAATTATTGGTTTCTGTCTCACTGGCTTATCCTGTGTTGATTGAATGGTTGTGGCTGTGGGTCCCTTGTTCATCCCATCATTCTCTGTGGGATTCCATATGGATCCTCCATGATATGACTGTGGTGGCTCCTCTCTTGCCAGGATCTCAGCTATCAGTCTACAGTCAGTTGAGTTGGTAGGGTTAGATGGGCCCCAGCATGAGATAGGAGTAGAGAACAACTTCCTGAGCAAATCTCCAGTTGCCCAGGAAGTGCAACAGTCACTTAACCAATGGGACCTGTTCAGGCTCAAAAGCTTCTGTACAGACAAAAACACCGTTCTCAAAGTCAATAGACCCCCTTCAAACTGGGAGATGATTTTCGCCAGCTACAACTCAAACAGAGGCCTAATTTCCAGAACCTATAGAGAACTCAAAAAAATTAATAACAAAAACCAAAAATGCCCCCTCACAAAATGTGGCACTGATCTCAACAGAGAATTCACAGAGGAGGAAACACAAATGGCCTTTTCTCACCTAAGAAATTCCTCAGCATCCTTAAGTATCAGGGAAATGCAAATCAAAACCACAATGAAATACCATTTTTCCCCAGTCAGAATGGCAATCATAAAGAAAACCAACAACAATCGGGTTCATTCATGCATCTGGGTAGACAGAGTCTTGGGACATCAGTGACCTGACAAGAGGAAGGACTCTCAGGAGACACTTGCAGCGAAGAGTTCATTTATTATTTCAGGGAGGGTGTTTTTATTTAGGAGGGAAAACGAGGGGCAGGGGCGTAAGCGGCAAGGGGATTGGCAGTGGCAGGGTGGTCTGTGTGTGTCATGAAGGGATTGGCAGGGCCCAGTAACCTGTCTATGCCTGGTTTGCATAGATAAATTGGGGGGGGGGGGCTTTCTCAGCCCCAGATGGCAGGAGTTAGGTTTCTTTAGTTATGTAACAAATGGCAGTGGCTGTAGAGGAGCTGTGACCTTTAAACTTTTTATTGCCTGGGTTTATTATTACCTTATAACTGAAGTATGTGAACTTCAGTAAACTCAGGCCTTGAATGCCTGGCTCACCAAGGTTTGCTGGGGCCCACTAGGCCACGGAGTTTAGGGGGGATGGAGATGGGCAAAACTCCTACTGGTCTCAGATAAGAGTGAGATTATTGGGGTTTCAGGCCAGTCTCAACTTTCCTTTAACCCTATGACCTCCATGCTCCTCAGCAGGGTCCCACACTTAAAGGTTTCACCATCTCCCCAACAGCACCATCCTGAGGACCAAATATTTAATGTACTAGTCTTTGGGGACAAACAGGATCCTGTCTAACATGTCAACAGACGAGAATAATACATAGTCACAAAAGTTATTGTATGGTGATTATCACCACTCTTCCCATAGTTCATTAAAATTATTTTCTCTCTTTCCACTCAGATGAACACATGAATGATCTCAAGTATTTCATAATTAATAAAACCTAGTAGTATCTCATACCATGTTTCCTTCCTATAGCATTTGACAAGTATGAAAAGTTAAGGTGCAG
The DNA here is from genome assembly GCA_004024765.1 of Zapus hudsonius. Taxonomy (NCBI): domain Eukaryota; kingdom Metazoa; phylum Chordata; class Mammalia; order Rodentia; family Dipodidae; genus Zapus; species Zapus hudsonius. The sequence continues at coordinate 22,876 of PVHP010019681.1, forward strand.
TGTTTGAGATTAGTGGCACAGACTAAAATTTCCATTTTGCCTCTCTGTAAAAAGATCCCTGTATTAGTAGGACTGAATAGTCCAGAATGAAACTGCATTGCTGACATCTCTATACTTTCTATGTCTTGTGTCTTCCAGTCTCTTTGTCCCCTGCCTGTTCAGAGTGTGTCCCTTCCTCGGGGTTTCATGTTGGTGTGTCAGTTCCCATATTTGGGGAGTCTTTTGCAGTATCTGTGGCTGAGGAGTTTCCATGCATGCTATGGCCACAAGTGACCTCATGGCTTCCTGACTTGTCTCATTTCTTGACTTCAAGCTTTGTCGTAGAGGACTCCTGGAGTTTGCTCTGGACCACCACCTCTCCTTTATACATCCCAATATGCATTGCAGAAAGGAAGGAAGGGTTCATGGTAAATTGAAAAGTTACCTTCTTGTATGAATTAATAATGCAATTCCACTGTGTGGTTTTGAGCAGCAGGCCAATTAATCTCTGTCTTTTGGTTTTATCAGCCCCAGCTGTTTCATGAAAGAAGATATGAATAACCTTTTAAGTACTGTGCTTTCTAAAGATCTGGTCAGACATTCTCCCTCCAACTCATTTGTGTGCTACCTATTCTGTCTCTTTCCTCTCTCTCTCTTTCTCTCTCTCTCTCTCTTTTCAAATAAATACGGAAAGAAATTTAAAAAAAGAATTTGCTTTCACTGTGGCTGAAACTCATTTGTTTAGTATGTATGATGCCCTGGGTTCAATCCTCAGTACTCCCAATAAAAACAAACTCCTAAAAAATTGTTTTTTTAATACAGAATGTTTTAGATATGAAATTGTTTATATGATCAGTCCAAAATTAGAGGGAAATAAAAATGGATAATGATTTTATCTACTAAATAATGTACTGAGAAAAGAAAAATATAAATATGTAATTAGAACCGAGTCAATGATATTGTGGAAATGCCTAAGAAACTCACTCAGAATGCAGGCTAAAATGTGATAGGTGATGAGAACAGAGAAGAAGAATAAAATAATAAAGAAATTCCATATGAATATATCTGTGTTTCCCTAAGAAGAAGGCAGATGTACTGGTTTAAAAGAATAAACAAAGATAGTAGACCATTTTTTTGAGATGAAGAAAATACAGGAACTTTATGTAATGACTGTTTGCTATACAGCTACTGTAAAAACTGGAAAGTTAAATAACCAAACTTGTATGCAGACTGTAACCAAAAGCTGTAAAAACATATCGTCCCCATGTCCCAGTGGTATAAAATGAGTTTTACTTCCTTTTATCTCTCTAGACCTACTGTCACAGGTCTGGGAAACCCACTGGGTGCCCCTCCATCTCTGGAAGTCACTGGGAGCATGGTGGTGTGGGGGGAAGGAGAAGGCTGTGTAGCTCTGCCCCACTGTGCAGACATGGAGAACAGCTCTGCTTGATTGGAGACCCCGATAGAAGGGTCTTGACTTATGTCCAGGAGCAATAGCAGAGATTCAAAGAAAAGTCCATATACAAACATACCTTGTGGCTTTGCTACCAACCTAGCTGTTAATTATTCAACCTTGGGTTGAAGCTTCTTGAAGGAAATTTTGTACATTTCACGTCTTTAACTAAAAAATAAGAACTGACATTTCTCACAAAAAAATCTAGCTTTTTAAAAGTCACATCAACAACTAGAAGGGATGTTCTTTGCTGGCTTGAAAATACTCATTCATTACTTACTTAATTACTCTATTCAGTTCATCTTTGTGCATATTACTTGAAATTCTATTTGTAAGTAAAGATAATTCATAAATGAAGTTATTTGAAAGGATATAGTTTGAATTTTGTCCTCACTGAACAAAGGAAAAAGAATCCTTAGTTCTCATTCTGCTTCTTCCCTCTCATATTTTATATTTCCCTTTCTTGGTGATTCATTTACTTCTAAATATAAAATGATGTGATTCTACTTCAGTGAGATTTGAATTATATCACCTCTATGAGTCACCACTCATCTACAGTAGAAGATAGGCAATTTTGGTTAAACCACCCTCAAAGTAATAAGCCTAAAGGTGTCTTTTCTGGCTTTCACAAAATCCAAAGAGAGCTGACCTGCTAATGAGATACCACTTATGTAACAAGCTCTGGGTCTCTTATGAGTACTTGCAATATATCAAACACAACAGTGTGCAAAATGAAAAGTTCTGAATCAAGAAAGTTTGCCAAGAATTCCCAATGTGAAGACTGTGTGTGTGTTACATTGACTTGCAACAATTATTGGGGATGAGTAGATAATTTATGTTATTTTAAAAGTAAAGGCTTATAGGAAATACAGACCAGAAGAGGAAATGAAAGAAAACAGACACTTTCTTGTGCTGCTGGTAGAAATTTCAACTAATATAGATATTCCCCAGGGGGAACACATGACAATGATAGTGAAAATACTTTATTTGAATATGAGGTTACAGAATCTAAAATTGCAGGATACTCAGGGAAGGGTTATATAGTAGTTTGAATGAGATGTTCCCAAAACCGCATGTGTTCTGAATACTTGGTTCTCAGTTGGTGATTTGCGAGGTGGATCCTTGCTGGAGGAGGTGTGTCAATGGGGTGGATGTTGAGGCTTATTAGCCCTGCTTGCTGTTGTTAGATAGCTCACTTCAGGGTACTTCCACCCAGATATGAATCCTGCACATACTACTATCCTTCCATAATGAACCCTCCCCTCAAGACTGCAGTGGAAATAAGCCCTTTCCTCCTTTCAGCTGCTTTTGGTCAGGTATTTTGTCCCAGCAACAAGAAGGTAACTGCAACAATTGACTTTTATTGATCAGGAATAAAGTGTATTATACAAAATGAATAAAATTATTCTATTCTAAGATAAGGATGTCATTCTTCTGAGATCTAGCTCTCAGCCACTTGATATGTCCTTCATAAGAGAATCAGAAGAAACCATGCACATTAAATAAATATTTGAAACCAAGGAGTAAGATCATTCATGAACAGCATTGCATTGTAGTCAAGGTCAGAATTCTTATGCATTCATAGTAATTGATTCATAGTGTTCTGCTAAACATTTTGCAACAAACAAACTTGAATTCTGACAAGAGCTCAGCTGAAGACAGAGGTGAAGCACATTTAAATACTATATATAGCATTCCATTCTCATAGACATAGATCCTACTCAGGAACAGTGCTTGAGGGTACAAAGGAATACAGATGAGTGGGGAGGGGACTGGAAAAATGGCTCAGTGGTTAAAGGCACTTGCTTTCAAAGCCTGTCAGCCCAGGTTCAGTTCCCCAGTGCCCATGGAAAGCCAGATTCACAAAGCAATGCATGATTCTGGAGTTCATTCACAGTGGCAAGAGACCCCTGTGTGCACATACACACTCTCTTCTCTCATTCTCTCTCTCTTTCCTTGTTTGTATACAAAAATAGGTTTTTTAAAGAATACAGGTTGTAAAGGCTGGATTTGAATTTTTCCAAAAAAGAGATAAATGTATTGGGTTTATCTTTTATAATTTAGGACCACAGGTTAAGTTGCTAATATCACTCAGTAACCTGATAGACAGTTATAAGCTATTATTTAAGACTCAATTATTACTTTAAGAATTTAATTCATTGTTTCATTTTATTATCTCTTTTATCCCAATATGAATTCCTTTCCACGCTCCATGTGTGTCTCCAATGTTTTTTGTGGCCTTTTAAAACAATATTTTATTTATTTATTTGAGAGAGAGAGAAAGAAGCAAAGAGAGAGTGTTTTGACATACGTGTATGGTGTGTATTGTCATAAAAACTACTTGAATACTTGTAAAGTATTCAATACACACTATGTACATTTTCAAGTTATTACTTTAAGTAGTAATAACTTGTAATGTTTATCATGTTAAACTCAGCACCATGTTTTTAACCCACATTAACACTCCTTTATTTGAGGCACTTATATCTCCATATGTCACCCATGGCCAGTACTGGAGGGGGAGAAACTTGTGTCTCATCAAAGATCATTGACATCCTCACAGCTCGAGTCATTGACTGTCACCCTGTTTGAAAACAAGATTGTTAGAGACTTGAGTTAAGAGAAGGTCATTAGGGTGGGGACCAATATAGTCTGCTTGATGCCCTTTATAAAAAGAGGAAATCTGGACACAAAGGCATTGAAAGAGCTAGATATCAAGACAGAAGAGGAACAGAGTGGCCAGCATATCAGTCAGATATCAAAGTTTGAAGGTAAAAGAGCCAAAGCCTGAAGGGAGGCAGGGAAGATTCTCCTTTGCAGCCTACAAAAGGAACCAGCCAGGTTTGGACACTGTGATGTCACATTTCAGTCTCTGGAACCATGAGACAATGCATTTTTGTGGTTGAGGCCATGCAGCGTGTGATATTTTATTACTGCAGCCACAGCCAGTGGACGCCGACCTGACAGACATGCCCACGTGTGCCCTTGTAGGGATGTGAGATCATTCCTCTGAGATACACATCACAGAATAAGACAGCTGCGTACGGTGTGCGCATGATCCAGGTCACTGAACAATGCTGGATTTCTTTCTGGAAATGCTCTTTAAAACTTACACATTAGCCATAGTACAGGAAAGCTGTCTGTTGGCTAGGTCCTTATGTATGTATGTACGTATGTATGTATATATGTATGCATGTATGTATTTGTTTGTTTGAGAGAGACAGTGAGTGAGTGAGAAAGAGGCAGACAGACAGATAGAATTGGTGCACCAGGGCCTCTTGCCACTACAAACTCCAGACATACGCTCCACTTTGAGCATCTTAGCTTATGTGAGTCCTAGGGAATTGAACTCAGGTCCTCCTGCTTTGAAGTCAAAGGCCTTACCAACTAAGCCATTCTCCAGCCCCCTCTTATGTACTTTCAGATTTATCTGATGTTTGGCAAGTGCCTATGATCTGCTCTGCATTACTCTTTCTGGAAATTTCTTATTCATAACAGACGCCTTCTGTAATTCAAGAGTAGGATGATTCCTTATGTCAGGAACTGTGAGCCATGTCTGTCTGTAATTTTTTATGCTGTGTTTTGATAAATGAAAGCTTATTATATATTTTCCTTCAGAACTAATGAATTGAACTATTTGTTTATTTATTTATCTTTTAATAAGTAGAAACTTGGTGTGGACAATTCGTGTGATTGTACCACTATTTCATTCCTTCCTGACCTCAATCCGATGAGGGCCCTCCTCAGTGGGATTGGAGAACTGTGTTGTCCCAGAAGCAATGCCTCTGGATATTCCTCCCATCATGGCTTTTACGATCTTTCTGCCCCCTCTTCCACAAAGTTCCCTGAGCCACGGTGTGTGAGTTTTAAGTCTGCTTTAGTGTTGAGCTCTTAGCAGCCTCTAGATTTCTTCTTTACCACATTTTGAGTATCCTCAGTCTCACTGTCTGTCTCCAATAGTGCAGGTTGTAGGCCTCACAGTGGAAGCAGCACCCTTGCTTGTGTGTGCAAGAAAAAAAGTAAAACATAGTGCATAAGCATTTTTTAAATGTACCATCAAAGCACAAAAGGTACTTAAATTTTTATATCAACCAACAGTTTATATTGGCTAACTATTTCTCAGCTATGTTTCAAAGGTCAGTAATTCCTCATTAGATACATTTAAGAAGATGGATATATTTGGTTATATCTTAAAATTTGTTGAACAAATTACTATCGAAATGACTATGTGTAATTAAGACGTTGTGAAACACTCCTTAGAAACTCAGCAAATTACTTACTGTACTGCTTGATATATAAAAGTACATTTTGCCAATGTAACATTTGATTAAGAACCCTCTGCTGAACATGTTTTGTTGCTAGCAATTATATGTGTGTGTTTCTGTATCATGAATTTTAAAAAATATAAATCAAATGAAAACGTAATTTGCCTTTTCTCTTTAACTTAAGTTCAGGAGTTTCAACATTCTATAGTAACACAGTGATGATAATTTCATACATTAATTCACCAGTGAGATGTTTTATTACTTTCATTAAGATGAGCACACATTGTCTTGTTCAATTAATTTTCTGTCAGCTGATTTTAAATGAGTTTTCATGACTGAAAGAAGGAAACATTAAAATACATAATCCAGCTCATTTTCTAGCCATTTGTTTTCTTAATCAGAGGCACATTTTTTTGATCTACAGAACAAGAATATTTCCCTCCTGAAATCTATGCATATGGAATATTTCCTAGGCAGCATCTTTGGGAGCAAGGATTTCATTACTCACAGAATATCTCTCTTACAAATAGGAAATTCCACAGAACTGCATTTCTGTGTTCACAGAAATGACCCACTTTCTCATAAAGGAAATCACAGCAGTGGAAAATGGTTGTGGAAACTACTCATATATGAAAGGAACCAAAACCTATTTGGCTATTCACTTTTTGGTCTTTTATAAACAAAGCTATAAATCTCTGTTGGGCATACAATTGCATCTTTAGCACTCTACCCTGACAGATGCACTTTTTGTACATTAAATGAGTAATTGTTATATCCTGATTTGTCCCTTCTAAAGAGGATACAGTAACAGAATGACAAGAGCTGAGCCATCGATAAAAGTAGACTTGGAACCTGTAATCAGAGCAACCAATCTTGAAGCCACATTACACTCTAGCTAACACAGTCAGGACTTAGTGGATAGTTGAATAATTTCCCAGCTCCCCAAATCCCTCCTCCCAATGTGGAAATAACCAGAAAAGCAAAATATGCTCACTCTAGCAACCACATAAGATTCTAGCTCACACACCTCTAGTTTTTCCATGGCAACAGTCTTTTATCAGAATACCTGAAATTCTCCACTTTCTTGCTAAGTTTTCCTTGCTCCCCAACCAGTCAAACTATTGATGCTAGTGTTTTCTGGCTTGCTCATGAGAGCCAGATGTGTAAACAGTTTCTGCTTGTTCTCACTCATGTGGGAAGCCCATGATTTCCAGATGTATCATGACTGAATTATAAGGAGATTATTGCCTTTTGTCCTTATAATTTCCAGTAACTCATCCATGAAACTATTTCCTGTCGCAACACCTATAAGTGTATTTAATTCTGGGAGTGAGTGGCATTTATAATTGCGCGATTATTGTGTTACTTTGAACTACTTATCCCAGTAGATTAGCAAAGACAGGAACTGATAAAATGGTAGAGGTAATGTGACCTTCTTGTCATGAGCACAAAGGATCAATTTTATAAAGAAAGAGGGGAGCTTTGGTTATTGATTTGGGATGTCTCTCATGGTGACAGAGTGCATGGAGCTTTTTAACTGTTTCAGTTAAAAAATTTCAGTGATAGATCATCAAAATTATTTGTTTATATTTAGACTAATTTTAAAATCTGTTGATTTTTTTCTGTTTATTTTTATTAATTAGAAACTGTATTGTATGGACAAATCGCTTTCCCCTCCTCAGTGGGGATACTTGTTCTCATCATGGGGTTATAGATTATGAGTTATGAGAGAGGCAGTCAATGTCAAAGAAATGATGACTGACATACATCATGAAAATTTGTACTTAGTTGATTTAATTTAAAATTTTAAATATTTTATTTGTTTATTTGCATGTGTGGGTGCATATGCACACAACCGCCACCCTCCCCAGCTGCAAATGAACACCAGATGCTTGTGCCACATTTTGCATCTGGCTTTCCATTCATACTTGGGGATGGAACCCATTCCAGTAGGCTTTGCAAACAAAGACCTTTAACCAGTGAGCCATCTCTCCAGCTTCGAGTTGATTTAATTTGCATGGCATGATTCAGTAGAATAAGCAGTTTGAAAAGAACAAAGGGACAAGTCCATGAAGAAAGCTTGTGCCAGGTAGTCACCAAACTAAAAAAAATAATTATTTTTAACTAGAGTGTCATCATAATGAAAACTGAAACCCATTTACATATATATGAAGTTTATGATTCAGTGACCTGGGAAGGAGTTTGTAAGGCTTAGTAAAAGTTACACAAGGTATTAGAAATTGAGACAACTTATTATAAGATTCCTAGATTAATAAATTTAATGGAGTATCTTATGTTAAAGATATGAAATTATTCATGATTATATTTGTTTTATAAATTTGCATAAAGCAATTTAAATGTGGGCATTGGTACAATTTTTCATACCATTTCTAAAGTTTACATAGAAATTCAAAGCACCTAGAATGACCAATAACTTGATGATTAAAAAAAGCAAAATTGGACTGGAGAGATGGAAGGCACAGTGGTTAAAGGCATTTGCTTACAAAGCCTGAGAGTCTGGGTTTGATTCCTCAAGAACCACATAAAGCCATATGTGCAAAGTGGCACATGCATCTGGAATTTGTTTGCAGGGGAAAGAGGCCCTGGTGCACATATTATTCTCTCTCTCTCTCTCTCTCTCTCTCTCTCTCTCTCTCTCTCTCTGTCCTTACAAAATATTTAATTATTTCAAAAATAAGGTGGAGGAGACTATCCAGAGGCATGGCACCCCTAAGTAACAACACACTTGGGCCAGGAGAACCAGGCTGAGTACTAGGCTTTCCATGGTCCCCTGCCACAACAACTGATCCAGATGGCTCTTGGAGGAGGATATCAAGTTGATTGGGGATGGGGAGGGGGGCATTGGAGAATTGGGGATAACAACTCATTGTTTGCCCACTAAATAATGTAACTCATTATGGACAATAAATATATATTAAATATATATGTATACATATATATATA